>JAOXYD010197751.1:0-22784 GCA_028565735.1 Pinacopodium congolense | reverse complement strand
CTCAGTTTTGTTTTTCCCAATTTTCAAATTTATGTGATTATGGATTATTCAAATTTCTGTCTATTTTTGTTATTTTTTTTATTAAAATTTAAGTATTTTTATAAATTTTTGTATTATTTATCTTAATTTTTGTACTGTATTAGTATTTTTTAATTTTTTAATTTTTTTTAATTTTTATATTTAAAAATTAAAAAACTAAATTAAATTCAAACAGACCCTTAGTTTTTTCCTTTTACAAAAGGAAGGGTTTCGAGAGCCTCTTTTTAGCTAAAAATGAGATCAATTAATATTGCTTTTTCAACCTTAAAATCTTTAATTTTAAATTATAAAATTCTAACTCTTAAAATGTTAAACTCTAAAATTCTAAACTCTAAAATGTTTAAACCTTAAATCTTAAATCCTTAAATTATAAACCCTAATCCTTAACTTTTAAAATGATATAATAAAAAAATTTCAAATCATAAAAGAGTATCATGATAATTTTTATAATTGGATATTATAGCAAAATTAATATTTTTCCTCAAGGGTGGCCACCTTGTTTTTCTCTTTACAAAACAAAGTTAAAGGCTACTTCGATATTAATAATTTGATAATAAAGTTAATTATCAGTTAAGGAAAGTTAAGAGAAAAAAAGAAAGAAAACTTTGATTACTTAAAATTCTAAGTATGTTTCATCATTATCTTTTGCCATTTTTGTTCATGCTTACTTAAGAATATATGGAAAATGAAGTTGCTAAACTCTTTCATATGTCTAAACCTCAAACTCCAAGTATGGTAAATCAATAATTGGATAAGATATTTGGAAAGATATGTACTACAAAGATGGTGAACAATATTAGAGAGCAAACGTATTATAAAAGATTCAAAGTGGCGAGTATTAAATGTTCCTTATTAACTTGTGAATTGTGAAGGGTTGGCCTTAAGAATTAGTAGGAAGTGGTTTAAGTTTTTTAGTATCAATGATCATGTCCCTTAAGTTTTAGCTACATACCTTATAAATGGAACTTTGCAGACTCTAAGTATATGAGGACATGGAGTTGATCATTTGGGAAGATAGGTGAATGGTATTTTACAAAAAGCATGTTATAGGAAAAGACAACCTTTTGACTCTTGATAGTCTATCACTATCCTTTGAGAATTTAACTATCTTAAATTTTTTAGTAAAGAGAAAGGGGGGAAAGCATCATAAGTCTTGAAGAAGTATAAAGGTTTGTGAGTCTTAGTCATCCATGTTTTATTAATTGAAACTGTTGAAGAGCTTATAAATAACTTCCTCATTGTTTTATTTAGGTAGTTTGCCTCATGATTTTACTCCTTCTAGACATGAATATAAGGAGTGTAAGGTATCTAACAATAGTGAATTGACTAAGAGTGTTGAGAGTAAAGGATGTTAGACGATTGTTCCCCATGTCATTAAATGATCAAATTTAAGGTGGAGGGTTATTGAAGTAAAATCAAATCAAGTGCTCTAAAAAGAATAAGGGTTAATTTGCCATCCTTTCTTACATTAGTATTAATCCAAGAGTGGTTCCACTTTTTTTTATGATGACAAAACGTTACTACTAATGGTTTTTAGTATATTTGATATGTTGATAAGATAGGTGTGATGAACACATTTTAAGGAGATGCATGTTGAAGCCTTTGAGTAAAGATGCATGTTGGAAGCTTGAAGCTTTAGAGCATGAACTGGATTGGAGTTTATGAAGAATAAAGGAAAAAAGGCTCAAGATGAAGATCATATTGATGGATAAAAGATCAAGCTATAAGATAACTAAAGAGAATAGGTTGTTGTTATAAGCTTTTATTGTAAGTCTCACTTCAGTCTTTCTATAGTGTTAATAAGCTCACACCATGCATCATGCATTCATGATTAGTGGTTTTACATATAGGATGAATAGTTTTTAAGGATCCTTTTAATATGCTAAATTTTTTTTAGAAATTAGTTTGATGTGAGTGTGATAAAGAGTATGTGAAAAGATGTTATTCAAAATATTAGGATAAGTTATTGAGATAAATGAGAGTTAATGTGTATGAATATGTTAAGGTTTATATGAAAAAAGAGATTAAGTTGGGTAATAGACTAAAGGTTGTGTGTGAAAATGATAATGAGAATTTTGAGGTTAAACTATGTAAATGTGTGTGATTGTATTAAGGATGTTCGAAAAGAAGAGTTAATGTGATAATGTATGTGAATGTGTGATATGAAAACCTATTAGAATAACTAGAATTGTTTGGGATGTGATAGTATATGTATGAATGTACTATGAATTGATTTGGGTTTTTTTCTGGATATGTTTAGAAGAGTTTTGGACAAGTTTTGATGTTTTTCTAAGAGTCTAATGGCCTACATCAATGATGGTTAACGGTGCTGCTGATAACCACAATTTCCCCTCTTTTTCAATTGATTATGTTACAGTACCTACTACTCTAACTAATTGTTCATCCTTTCTAAATGTGATTTGTATTTTATGTATGCATGTGCTTAAGGGCATATAAAGGACATTAAGGATAACAATGGCATTGTATAACCCTCGTTATAGTATGATATTAATGACGGACATAAATAGTAATGTTGATATGTGATTTTAATCACCATTAAAGTCTAGAATGAGCCGTCCAATGGTTATTTATTAATGAAAAAAATGAGTTTAATGCATTAGAACATTGTACAATGATAATAAAAGACTATCTCAAGGTTTTTCACTTATACCTAGGTGTTTTTAGAGTATTATTTTGATCCAACAATTGTTAGAAACCTTCATATAAGTGATTTGATTATTGTGAACTTTGTTTTGTGAGTTTTAGATGATGTTTTGTTTGAGTTTTAGTAAAGTTTTGGTGAAGTTGTGTGAGCATAATTTTACATATATTTCTAAGTAGTTTATAAACCCCTAAACAATTAAGTTGGTCAATTGAGATGCCTTTGAGAAGTGTATTTTTTAGGGTAGTGTTAATGAGAGTGAAATTTGCAAAAGATTATCCTAGATCCCATTGAAAAAGGAGATTATTGTAAAAATTACCCTACAATCTTGTGAAAAAGGGATTATGCTTATGATTTTGATAGTGAAATATCCAACGAGGGTTTAGGAGTGGATGTAGGAAAAAGGGTTTATCCCAAAACCACTATAAAATCGATTTTGTGTATTCTCTCCCTTAATCTTTTACTTTAAACTGTTGCTTTACAAGTTGTTTATAAAATTACTTATATTATTTATAAAATTGTTTAAATTGATTATATAATTATTTATTTTCATAAAATTGTTTAGAGAACTTGGTGAATTTAGGTTAGAAAATTGTTTAGCTTCTGCATAATAGTTTAAAGGAGTTTATAAACTTAGGATTCATTAACTTAGAAATTTTTAAAATAACTTAATTGAACTGCTAGGTACCATAAGGCCAACAAGTAGTATTAGAGCATATGTTTTACTTTAACATAATTCTAACAAATTAGTAAATAAAGATCATAATATGGTACCTTTGTACTAAGACATGAATACACCCCCTTTATTTAGTGGAGATGATTATTTGTGTTGGAAAATTATAATAAAGTCTTTTATAAAGGGCAAAAATATAGACTTATGTAAAATAGTTTTAAAAAGCCTCTTTATTCCTATAAAAATACTAAATGGATAAAAGTTCCTAAGAAAGAAAAGGGTTGTGACTCTAATGATATAAAACCAGTCTCTTTGATTAGAAAAGTTATGTATATTTTACTTTGTGTACTAGATAGTGATGTGTTTGATAAAGTTTCAAAGTATAATTCGACTAATGAAAATTGGTGTAGATTAAAAGCTATATAAAAAAGTACCAACCATATTCAAGAAGTGGAGAAAGAACCTTCTAAAAAAGAAGTTTCTTGCACATGTTTCATGGGACATGAATATGTATGCTCTTGTTAAATTCTTGCAGAAATGATGATGATATTTCTTATTTAAATTCAAGTTTTGATGAAGATAATTGTGTTGTAGATTTATCTTATGACAAATTAATTATAGTTTTAGAATATGTGACTAAGAAAAAGAAGAAGATATCTATCAAATAAGAGGAAGTGAATGTAGGCTAGAAAAATGAGAAGTTAAATCATGAATTAGTTTAAAAAAGCATAAATAAAGATTGTATGCAAAAATTAATAGAAGAAAATGAACAATTGAAAAGACAATTAGAATTAAGGAATGTGGATAATAGTGAGCATAAGTTAATAGAGGATAATGCTTTACTAAGGAAAAGAAAAATTAGAATGTATGCTAGGATCTTAAAAAGTATTAAATGATTGAAGTAGTCTATGATACATCAATGACAATGCCTCATTATGTAGTCAGATCAAATTTGTTAATGGAAAGAATCTACAATAGGATGAAGTATCTAAGTCATCCGTAGAAAATGATGCTTCAACTTCTAAATCCCAACTTAGAAGAACACATCATGTTTTCATATATGCATCTAGGCATACTTCTAAAAAAATGTCTATGTACCAAAAAATAAAAATAACTTCTTTATAAATACACAACACCAAAACAATGCATATAAGCCACATATTAGGCAATTTATGCTAACCCCCTCACATGCTCCCTATATTTATATGCAAATATCCCTAGGCATGATTCATCTATATTAGAGGCCTAAAGTTCATTTACAAAGAATATTTAGGAATGGAAGGCTTAGAAATGCATTTAGGAACAAAATGAGGTTACATTACCATTTGTATAATGGTCCTTTATTTTGCCATTATTGTGGATGGTTTGGTCATATAGAAAATTTTTTTTTTTTACTTAATGAACAAATATGGTTTTATAGTTCACCAAGAGGCATAGGTAGTAGAAAGATTTTCAACTCTCAAGGATCCAATTTAGTCTAGGTACAAAAAATTCATTGAATTTTGTGTTATAGTTCAAAGGATTTTAATGGTATTTCCAAGCTCAAAAGAAGAAAATCACCAAGGCATATGGTTAAACCACGGATGAGAACAAATTGGTGTTATATAAAAAAGGGGAGGTGCATCTTTACTTTGAATGATTATATTATAGTTTAGTACATGAAATGAATTGAATGATTCTTGATGTTTTGAAAGATATTTGATGATTTGGAATGAAAGAAATGTTTTAAAATCATGAATGATGGAATCTAGGTTGTCTTAAGAATAAATTCTAGAGTTGTGATAGATTAAATGTACATCGTTGTTTTGGTTATGCCTTGATGAATGCTCTTGGTATATGCTTGACGTTTTGATCAAATTAAGGTGAATATTTGAATGCTTTTAAGTTATGGTATGTTTTGCATCGAAAATAATGTAAGGAAGTGCATGAATATAATTCTTGTAGAAAGAGCATTGTATAATGGGGCATATAGAAATATTATTGATAGATATTAGTCATGATTTTTGACTTTTTGATATATTGATCCCTCTCATGATTTTTGATCTTATTAACGTTTTAAAATTTACATATTTGAAATTGTTGCTTTTATTGAAGGAGATTTTTTATGGTTTCGATGTTTTTATAAAAAGCGAAAAATTTTACAAAATTGTTTGTTAAAGAAGGAGGTTTGATAATTTTGATAAACCTTGGTTTTTGTGACCTACGTTACCTTTGATTCTATGAAAAAGTTTGAAAATTCAATAATGCATTAGAATGTTTGTTAAGAGATATCATTTACATCCTTGATTACGTATTTAATATGGAATACATTTTATAGAGATTAAATTCTCTAAGATATGATGGTATCTTAGAATTTGGATGGTTCATGACTTGTATATGGCATTTAGATTTAGAATAATTCATGGTTGATGATTTGCAATAACATTGAGAATTTTGGATGATTAGAGGTTTGAACATTTATACCCTTTCTTAACATGATAAAAGGAAGAGTTAAAAATTTGGTGCTTTTAAACTTTTTTCAAATTGTCTAATGTTAAATTATGTTTTACTTAGGGGGAATTTGAATTTCCTAAAAATACATGCTTTTCATGAGACAAAATAATATTAATAGCATTTGAGTTTTTAAAATGAGTTTTGAAGCATTGATGAATTTTTATGATCTTAATGGGCTTAATATTGCATTTGCCTTCATAAAATAACTAATAACTTTGATAATATTTTGAAGTCTTATGTTGTTATGTTAATTCATAAACCTGGGGGGAATCCAAATGCTTGAAGCTTTGGAAATTGAATTTGACCCTTTAGTTGTATAAGTATTGGTTGATGAAGAGTTTCATTAATTTAAATGAATTCTTGAGTTTTGACACCTTTGACAAATTTTTGCATTATGATGCTTTCCAAAAAAGGAAAAAAGAATTAGATATGATATTATGTTCTATTTAAGAGGAATAGTCAATTTTTAAATCATTTTTAGTGATAATGCATGAATTTAAGGACAGTTGAAAAAGTTTAAACTTGTTAAATTTGGTGTTTATTATGATTTTGTGATAAATTTTGAATTTTTAAAAATGATTTTGGACTTATAAGTGTGATAATTGTATTTGAAATGTGTTAGTTATGCTGTTTTTGGTATCATAAGAAGAAAAACTTTTTTTAGTAATATTTTTATGATCTTAAGTGAATTTGTGAATTTTTGGATATTGGATGAAATTTGAACTGAGGAGGAGTTAATCAATTTGGATATTTTTTATAATTGATAATGGATGTTTAGTCTTTGAAGTAGGATTGGATTTGTAATTGTAGTGATAATTATTTTTAAATATAGTCGTTTTTTTATATTTTATAAAGAGAGTGTGTTCTTTTGAAGTTTTTAAGTGATATTGGATAGTTTGGTGCTTTTTTTGGCTTTATGTTGTTAAAATGAGTTTTTAGTTTATGATGATCCCAATTAAGTTTTTATGACATTGTGTTTTAAGTTTGGATAAGGTTGTTATGATGCGTTTTATAAAGGAGGAGAATGTTTGAGAGAGTTTTCAAAAGGTTTTGAAAATATTAAGTGACATTAGGAAAGGTTAACTAGTATTGGAGCAATATATCTTTTGTATGTAAACTTTTTTATGATTACATAAAGGGGAGAAAATGTATGATATTAGACTAAAGGGAAATAAAATGTTTGTTTGTGGCTTGTGTCTGCATGTTGGCAAGTGGTTTGCATGCAATTTTTGTTTGTATGTGATTTTTGTTTATATATGCCTTTGCTTGTTATGTGTTTTTAATGTCACACAGTTTTATAATCATGAAAAAGGGAGAGATTGTTAAACTAAGGATAGCTCCACCCTTGATTTAATGCTGAAAAAATGTTACTACTAATTATTTTTAATATGTTTGATGTGTTGGGAAGGTAGGTGCGACGTACAAGTTTTGAGAAGATGCATGTTGAAGCCTTGGAGTAAAGATGCATGTTGGAGTTTTGGTGCCTTGGAGAATGAAATGGAATGGAGTTTATGAAGACTAAAGGAAAAAGGCTCAAGATGAATATCATGTTGAAGGATGAAAGATCGAGTTTTAAGATAATTAAAGAGAATAGGTTATTGTCATAAGTTTTTATTGTAAGTCTCACTTTGGTCTTTATATAGTGTTAATGGGCTCACATCGTGCATCGTACATTCATAATTAGTGGTCTTGCATATAGGATGAATAATTAAGAGGAGTTATGTATAAATTATTTTAAGGATCCTTTTAATAGGCTAAAATAGTTTTGATAATTAGTTTGATATGGCTATATTAAAGAGCAAGTGGAAAGATGTTGTTAAAAATGTTAGGATAAGTTATTGAGGTTAAGGTGAGTTAATGTGTATGAATATGTTAAGGCTTGTGACAAAAAGAAGTTAAGTTATGTAAATTGATTAAAGATTATGTGAAATGAAGCGTGTGAAAATGTTAAAGTGGATTTTGAGTTTGGATTGAATGTGTGTGATTATATTAAGGATGTGTGAAAAGAAGAGTTAATATGATAAAACGTGTGAATGTGTGTTAAGAAAATGTCTTTGAATGACTGAAATTGCTTGGATGTGTTATAATGTATTAGGAATTGATTTGGTTTGTTTTTTTATGTGTTTAGATGAGTTTTGGACAAGTTTTGATTTTTTTTAGGAGATTAACAGTCCCATCAATGGTGGTCAATGATTTAATTGATAACTAGCATTATATTCCATAATTGTGAAGCACATTGAGGATAATAATGCCATTGTGTAATCCTTACTGTAGTACGTTAATAGTAGACATGAATATCACTATTGATGTTAAATTTTGATCTTCATTAAAGTTTAGAATGAACTGTTTAACTGTTATTTCTTAATGGGAAAATGAGTTTAATGTCTTAAAATGCTGCGTAATGATAATAAATAACTAGCTTAAGGTTTTTAACTATAAATAGGTGTTTTTGGAGTATTATTTTGATCTAACAATTGTTAAAAAATTCATACAAGTGATATAAGTATTGTGAGCTTTGTTTTGTGAGTCTTTAGTGTTGTTTTGGTTGAATTTTAGTGAAGCATTATTAAAGTTATGTGAGCTTCATTTTGCATACATTTCTAAGTGGTTTGTGAGCCCACCCGCAAACATATAGGTTGGTCAATTGAAATACCTTTGAGAAGTGTATTTTGTGGGGTAATGTTATTGGGAGTGAAATTTATAAAAGGATATCTTATAGTCTATTAAAAAAGGAGATTGTTGTAAAGGTTACCTTATAGTCTAGGAAAAAGGGACTGTACTTTTAATTTTGATAGTGATATAGTCAACAAGAAGATAAAAAGTGGAAGTAAGAGAAAGATGTTGTCTTTAAACGACTATGTTTAACCAAGGGAAGTTCCAATCTTGGTTTTGATGTTAAAAAAACATGTTTACTCATTAATATTTGAGTTTATTTTGTGAAATTCAAAGATAGGTTTATTATATGGATGTTTCAATATGGAAAGCTTGAAACTTGAAGGTCAAAATTGAAGTTGACAAAAGAACAAGTAATATGGAAGCTTAAACACCTTAGTTAGGATTTTTTAAACTTATTTGTAAGTGTCTACTTACTATTTAATTGATCTAAGGGTCCAAAATTAGTATACATTGTATATGGTTTCATAAAGTTGAATAAAACTCCTATCGTATATTTTAATTCATGAATTTAAAATTTTTAAATGTTTTGTTGAGTCAAATAGTTTTGAATTATGTTTTAAAACTTGCTTAAAGTGTTCATTAATGTTAGAAAAGTGTTTTGAAAGGTTTAGAATTAAATTGAGTAGTGTTTCATGTCTTTTTAGAGTTAAATAACAAGTCAGCAAGAGTTAAATGACAAGTCAAGTAAGGGCCATATAAGCCTTATCTCCTAGCGAACAATATGGTGGTTGGCTAGTACCTATACGGCTCCGTATAGCTAACTCTATAGGAACCATCGTATAACTCTCTGACAATAATAACCAATTTCCTACATTTGGTTTTAACAACTTTTAAACCTTTAAACGAATAGTTTTTATTATCCAATAAATCTAAACCCTTTATATACTACTTCTAAACTTTTCTTTCGATTCTTAATGCTCTAAAAACATATTTACAAGTAAAAATCTCTTACTCACTTAAAGCTATCAAGCCTTCTCATTACCTTCTGTTTAATTCATTTTCTCATCCTTTTAATTTGTTTTTAAGCTTGAAAAATTACTGGTTTCTATTCGTTTAAGTGCTCTAGAATTTGTTTGATCATAGTTTCGATTTTTAGAGTGCTTATTTTGATAGATTAAAGCTTGAACTCATACATATATCAAAATTGTTTCTAATTTTTCTATTCTTACTTTAATCTCAATTTTAGTCATTTTAATATGTTTTTAAAAATTTAAAATTGTAGTTTTCTATTTACTTAAGCATTTTAGGGTGCATTTAATCTTTATTTTGAATTTTTGAAAACCTATTTCATCGGTTTTGAGATTAAATTTTCGAACACATCAAAACTGTCTTAGTTTGACTGTCACTACTTTAATCTCGTGTTTAATCATTCAAATCAGTTTCTTGGTGGTTGTTTTTACTATTACTAGTTTGCTTAAGTAGTTAAGTGTTTTATAGATCAATTCCGTGCATCATTAAATGTGTATATTGGCAAATTCAAGCTCATATAGTCATATACGTCATATCTATCCAAGTTTACATGTTATAACATTCACTCACTTATTTGGACACTTTAATCCTATTTTAATGCTTCCAATATGTTGTAATATGTTTTTTTAAGGTCTCAGGGGTTTCACTGAATATTTGAATGAATTTATATAGGCTTATTTATTTGTTTGAAAGAAATTATATTGATATTGGTTAAAACTGTCCAGATTTGTGTTTATCATTTTTCAATCTTATTGTCATCACATTTTCACATTTTGAGTGCATCAATTCTGGCATATCGAGATTTTTTATGCTTTTAAGGGCATCATAGATCATTCATATCATTCATTAAAAGTTAGAATCCTTAGTTTAATTGAGCTTTAAGTGAAACACCTTTTTAGGTACATTTAGTTACTTGTAAAAAGGGGATTATTGAATTTGTTGGATTAGTTGTTTAATTGTTATTATGAAGGCTTTTCTTTGGCATAAAAAGATTGTCCAAAGATTACTCTTAACCTTCAATAAGAAGATTATGTCTTTTAATTGTTACCCTTCACCTTAAAAGAAGATTGTACTTGTTCTGAGTTAGTCAAATTTTCATCAAGTAGTTAGAGAATGGATTAGGTAATAGTTAGGGATTGTAAAACTACTATAAGTTTTGATGTTCCTTCTTTTCCTTATCTCTTTATTTATTTCTTGATTGTGTGGTTTGCTCATTAGTCTAACTGTTATCTTTTGTCATTTGCTTTTCCATATTGCTTTAGGTTGAATATTGGTTTAGTGATTGCATTTAGTTTAACTTGCTTTAGGTGGCTAGTTTAATTGTTTTAAAAAGTTTTAATCACTGAATTCATCCCCCTTTTAACTGCCTTTGGGGTTTACATACTATAAAATTGGTTTGGGTGTTCTCTTCCTTATTCTTTTACTTTAAAGTATTACTTACAATTCGTTTATATAACTACTTATATTCTTTATAGAATTGTTTTAATTTAGAATTATTTATTTAACTTCCTCAAAATTGTTTAGAAAACTTGATAAATCTAAATTAAAAACTATTTAGCTTCCATATAATTGTTTAAAGGATTTTGTGATTTTTTTAATTGAAAGAATGCATTAATGGATAGTGAGTCAACATTCCAGAGTTCAAACAACATAAGACCATGAAAAAATAACCCAGAAGGAAAATAAGAATGAAAAATGACCTAAGATAGTTACATAAGTAGCTTCATAAAAAAGCTTAGGATTGGAGGGAGTTGCCAAGGAAAGAGGAGGAACGTCAATCGGCTATATGCCACTTGCCTTTTACCTTAGTACTTATCTTTAGTAATATGTTTCTAATAAGAGCTACCTCCCATTTTTTTTGGCTTCAATCTAGGGTTATTAGTGTTGGTGTCTAACTACTTGGCAAACACTCTACGATTTCACTCAAACCAGATCCCATGAATTAAGAATGGTACAACTATATTAAAGATCTTATGATTTTCAACTGTTTGGAATTTTTTGCTGTGAAAATCAGTGGATGATATCTGGCCACATAAGATTCAGGAAATGGAGATTGAAAGGGGCCAATATAAATGACATAATTTAAGAGTGTAAGTGCAAGAGCATAGGATATAATTGAGGTCCTCTTTGACATTCAGACACAAGGAATAGTCTTCATTGGGAAGCTGGAACTTCAATCTATCTTTGGTTTTCAGTCTCCTTTTGATGACCATCCAGAGGATAAATGCATATGAGGGATTTATACCAAAATATAGTGTTCGAGTTGGTTTGGAGAAGTTATTTACAAGAGTAAGTAGAGTACTTACCATTATCACTTAGTAGCCATAGGATTTTATCTACAGTAGCTGACTAAGGGAGATAGCTTGGGAGAGATTTTTTGATTCAACAAAGCCCCGATCTGTGTGAGCAGGCTAGAACCAAGATTGGTTGTTGATTATGAAGCTGACTGGTGTAGAGCTTGGAATGAAATACCTCAAGGATTGGAAAGTTCTTAGTTTGTAAAGAGGCCCAAAAGCATGCCAATTATCCCACTAAAAGAATGAGTTCTAGCCATTTTCAATATGGTGCTTGATAAAGGAGTGGACCAACTCCTTATACTGAAGAATTTTATTGAAGGTCTATAGGTAGCTTGCCTTAGCTTTGAGGGATCATATGCTTACACCTTTTAAAATGTCAATGTGCACTCATTTCACCCAGAGATTCTCTTTTTCAGTACATACATACCATAATTTCTTGATGAGAAGGAATTTTGAACTAAGCTTGGAGGATGGGATATCCAGTCCATCCTTAAATTTAGGAACATAAACTTCAAATAAGTTTACATTGGGGATTTTCAAATTGCTACCTGAGTCGCTGTATAAAAAGTCTCTGATAATTCGTTTAATACATTTCAATACTTCTTTAGGAAGAGCTAAGTATGAGCACCAATAGATGTGAATGTGGCTCAAAATTGCTATGATTAATTGCAGTCTTCCTCCGTAGCTTAAGGTCCTACTACTCCAATTATTAAGCTTTTTATTGATGGATTCCAATAGAGGAAAGTGGTCGAATAAAGATATCTTCTTAATGGTAATTGGGGAAACTAAGCATTTAAAAGGAGCTCATTGCAGAGAAAGGCCCTCGGAGATGGCTAGGGAAGTTGCTTTTGGATTTGTATCAGCAGAGATAAAGAATTTTACAAGGATTGTACTCCAAATTAGATAAGGCTTTGAATTGATTAAGAGTTGCAAAGACCATATTGAGTGAAGTAGAATTGGAACCATTGAGGATTAGGAAATCATCAGTAAAGGATAGACTAGAGATGCACAGCTTCTAATACAGATAATGTTATTTGAATCATGGCGCCATAGTAACATTAAGTATAAGAAACCTATTTAGCATCTCCATCCCAATAGAGGGTCACACTACCTCACTCCCTTGGCTGCCTTAAATAATCTAGTCAATTCCCCATTGATTAGGATAAATAGGAGGCAATAGTAACACACTTTTGTATCTAGGAGATATAGAGCTCTGGATGCATAAAAGAGAAGATAAAGTTCCAGTTCAAAGAGTCGAAGGCTTTAGTGAAGTCAATCTTGAAGACATAACTTTTAATAGATTGCTTAGAGTGTTAGCCTTTGAAGATGTCCTGGGTGATCATCATGCTGTCACTAATGTTCCACCTATGTATAAAAACACCTTTAGTAAAGCTGATGAAAAAAGGTAGAGTGATCTTTAACTTGTTAGTTAGGATTTTAGTAATAAGTTTGTAGACTATGTTACGACATGAAATAGGTCAATAATCATGCATGGTTGAAGGGTTGGGGACTTTAAGTACTAGTGTAATATAATTTTTATTTAGTTTAGTCAATATACAGGGACTGGAGGAGAACTCTTGAACCATATTGGTGATTATGTCACTTATACTATCCCATTTGTCCTAAAAAAATCTCTTATTAAAACCATCCGGGCCAAGACTTTTATCAAGATGGAGAGAAAAGAGAGTGTGTCTATTTTCCTCAATGATAACATCTTAGTAAGGCATTCAATCAACTTATTTAAAATAGGGTGATCAATAGAGGCAAGTAGTTCTTGAGGGATAGAATTAGTTGACATACCTGTGTCCAGTAGTTGGTGAAGGTGAGAGAAGGCGAGCTCCTTTAAACCTCCCTAATCTTTGATAACACATCCTGTATTGTCCTTTAGGGAGTGGATATTATTACGATTCCTTTTAGATTATATAACTCTATAGAAGTATTTGGTATTTCACTCGCTTGGTTGAAGACAGACAACCCTCAACTCCTATTTTAGTTGGGAATCAAATTTTTCTAGTGTCTTAATATAGTGTTGAAAGGCAAATGTTTCTTGATTTCAAAAGCCAATGTCGAGAGGATTACCAGCAGTAGATACAAACATTTCTGCAACATCTCAAAAGTTTGTGTTTTCTCCACAATGATGGGGTTAAAATTGGTTTTATACAAAGTAATAAGTTCCTGTTTGATAGCTTTGAACTTTTGGACACATATGTATGCCTTAGAGCCTGTGATTAAGAAGTTCATGCCTTTCGTGAGGGCTTATGTAAAATTGGGAAGGGATAAGAAGGCATTACAAAATCGGAAAGGAGCATGCCTTCTATTTGCAATTTAATCGACACTAATTAATATGGTAGATTAATATGAGAACAAAGGCCTACTAAAATCTAAAAAACTATTTAGAAAAGATGTTAAACAACCAGTATTAACTAGGCAACGATCAAGCTTCTTCTATTGGAAGTAACCATTGTATTACTTATTGCTCAAAGTGTCGAGGGAACTAGTGTATTTAAGATCCGCCATATCGCATTTCTTGGTTAGATCAAGAAGCCACTTCAAATTTTTATAATCTACAGCTAGCAGAGTGTCAGAGATTGAAAGTCTCCAAAGAATTAAGGGTATAATTGAAATCTAGCGTTAAAATTTATAGTCACTGAATGCTGCCAGCTATATGCATCAAGTTCTCCCAAAAGCCCTTCCTCTAAAACTTAAGGTTAACTATGTAGATAATAGTGATGGAGAAGGTAGTTTGAGATTATAGATGCACAACTTAGCAATGGATGAATTACTTCATCTAGGACCAGTCTTTAAGGTAAAAGGTTAAGGGTATGAAAGAGAGGATGATACGCCCATTGTAGTGAGTGTTGTGGTTGCTCAAGGTAACCTAATTCTTATCTAGAAACCATAAGCCATTGTGGAAGTGATCATTCTTTATTTTTATTTCCAATAAACTAGTAAAATCAAGCTTCTTAAGGAGGAGGAAATACTTAAGAACCTGTTGTTTATTAAGGCTATTTAAGCCTCTCACATGCTATGCTGAAAGATTCATAATTCTAGAGGATTAGTAGTGCTTCTTCTTTCTAATTTTCTTACCAGAATTACTCCTACAATGTTTCACCATGATGGTAGAGGAGTGGTCCTCTGGTAGATTAAGATTCTTAGTGTCCTCTACTAGTAGGTTTAAGCTTGAACCAAAAAGAGTAATTTGACTTGCAATAGTGGGGCTTGGGCTGTTGATGGTGAGAGGGATTAAGGGAAAGGTCTGCTCTATAATTGGGTTCTTAATGGGGCTTTCAAGAGAATCTTCTAGGTCATTGACATACTTGTCTATTGTGATAAAGTCCAAAACTACAATTTTAGTACTAATTTTAGTCTGTACAATAGAAGCTGGAGACAAAGTTAAAAAGGGTCCTTGACTTCCTAATAAGGGTTTTAGAGAGTGACTTTACTGGTGGGAGGCATCCGGTGAGCCTACTTGAGTTCCAGAACTAGTGAGACAAGTGGTCCCATCCAAATTTTATGCTTCAACTAAATGTTGATTACTCTTTGCTCTCCAAACTTGGATGGTGTTCTTCTTAGGAACCTTACACTAGTAACAGACTAGATTGTGTCGTCTAAAAGATTACCCTCCTCTTCTAATTTCTGAATGTTGATGGTATCAGGGAGCTCCTTAGCAGCATCAATCTCAATACATATGCGAGCGTAACCAATTCTTTTAAGATTGTTTTGTTTGTTAATCTAAGCTTAAAGATTTTCCAAGAGCACTGGTTAAGTAATTAAGACCATTAGCTAACCGATACTTTAAAGGGACTCGTGAAAGTTGAACTAAATAGGAATATTTATCATTTTCTTGTCTAACTTTAACCAAGAGCTCCATTTTTATAGAAACAGAAGCCTACCCATCATATGCCACAAATTGAGTTCAAGAATTTTCTCAGTTTATCCTCTAAGGTAAATTTAAAAACAAAGAAATCATCTTCAGAGATGATGACACTTTTCAATCCATGCTTATTCCAGTTAGTTGTGGCCCATCGATGAACCTGCGGGAACGAAAGGTGTTTTTTCATAAAGTAGTTGACCATAGTAGCTTGCCACTTGTTTGCTTCTGTTTCAAACACCTCCATTGAGGGAGAGATGGGTCCAATCTTTAGTGGAAGTACAAAACGAAGTTTGCCAAGAGTGAGGGGCTCACCAACAACTGTATTCCAAGCTATAACAAAGTTGAAAAGCAAATGAATGGTTAGAGAAGGCAGATGAGGTGAGGGATTGGTGTTGGAGGAAGAAGATTGGGGGGGGGGGATAATCTGGGGGAGACCCCATGGTCAAAAGGTAGGAAGAAAAGAGGAAAAGTATTTAAGAAAAACAAACTGGTAGCTAAGAGCAAGTGGGGTGGGAGCAAAAAGTAGGTTTGGAAAAGCTAACGGAGATGGGAGTAAAGGACAGAGGGTAACTAAGGTTGGACTGTAGCGAGAAGGAAGAGTTTCTATCACTATCCCAGGAGTTTGTGAATTTAGGATTCATTAACTTAAATTTTTTTAAAAGAACGTAATTCAATCCCCTATTAAGTTTTATAAGGCTAGTAATTAGTATATAGAGCCCTTGTATGTTTAAGTGGGCCTGTTTTGTCAGACCTAGCAATATCAATTTCTATTATGATAATTTTAAATATGGGATGAAACTCCTTCTAAGAAGCTTTTATCTTAGAGTTTTACAAGAAACAAGTTTAGCTACAAATAAACTCTATACAACTTTCGGTGTCTTCTTTCTTCATTCCAAGTAGTATGCTGTCTGATAAATATATAACTCAATATATATCTATTCAAATTCATGCATCAATTTTATCCCTCATGTAAGCCCCCTAGCTAGAATATAGTTTTAATGTTAGGTTTGTGATGAGTTTAAATAAGCCACTAAAGGGAACATGAGTGGAAGAACCATTTTCCTTCTTAGCTTTAGAGGATGAGAGTGATTGAGGTTTTGAGATAGGCTTGGGGAGAAGTCAATTTAATCTTCAAGAAGAGATAAAAGTTAGATGCTCTCATAACCTCACATGTACAAGCCTTACTAAATTCTAAGAATCCATTTCCTTTTAAGGAATGCATGCTGGAAGAAGAGTTGTTATTAGAAGATGGAATTATTGATAAGTAGGCCTACAAGTTGCTTTTTCATACATTTGTCACTTTCTATTAGTTATTGTTACTAACTCCTTATTTTTTAGGGATAGACATATGCAAAATTATGTGTGTCATTTGTAACAAAGAAGAAGTTTCTAAGAAAAGTAAAAGGAAAAAACAATAATAGGGACTGAAAGACTTGTAGATTGTTGAGGTCACTCTTATTCTTGAGATTGATGTTGATGATGAATCAACTAAAAAGCCTTTGCAGATATACAAAATTGCAACTAATTTAACAACTTTAAAGGGTGTTGCTTTTAAAGATAAAGGTAAAAAGCCTGATCCAAGTGTATTCATCTCTTAATGGGATATCAATCCCAGGTACTAGGTTTCGAGAAAGTCATGATTGGTATGCAACAATATCAAAATCTAGTTCTATTTAAGAACTAGAAGACCTTGGAGAGGAACTCACTAGATGTGTGATTAAGGTTAACATTTTAAAGATGATTAGATTTTCTCGATATTGTCACATGGTTAGGTCTATCATAGTTGGCAATTCATAACATAGGTCATTATGGCCTTAGAAAGTTCATAATGACATGGAAATGAAGCTAAATATATGATGCTTCACATTAGCAATAGTAACAGTATAGGCAACAGTAAGTTATATCCATAAAGAATAGAAACTTTGAATATTTTATTGATATAATTTATAAAGTTGAATAATATTTTAAAATTAAATATATTTCACATTTAAAATATAATTTACCCTTAAGATATCTAATTTATTACATATATTTGGTGAAAATTCTTCTTGTTGAAGACTTTTGTATCCATAATGACCAATGTATTGTGATTTTGGGAAATTGTGATATGATCTCATTATATGCGCAACAAATAAACAAAGAATTTTCATAATTTTATGAAACCAATATCAGATTTTCCATAACATATTAATCTATAAACATAATAAAACATTAATTATAAATTGTACCATATTATGAAACTTTATTTCCTTTTATTAGCTCCCTCATGAAATTGGTTTAGAAATAAGTTATTAAAAATTATTGTAATCACATCAATGTCAGACATCTAATAACATTGACATAAATAAGTCGAAAAAACTGTAACAATTAGAGTAGAACGGTTATGCTAAGAGTGCTAACTTATATAAAGCCTATGCTTATTTACAATATGATTTAGATTTTCTAGTAATTTAACTATAATTTGAATTAAACCTTAATCAGAATTACGATTAATTGTAACTAAATACTAATTAGGTTATAATAAACTCCAATATCCAATATTAATAATTAATATTTTATATTTGACTCTAAACGTCACAATAAAATCCAACTTCATTAAATTACATTATTCTTTCTTCAATTTTTTCTTTGTATGTAACTTATTGGATTCTTAAATATGTTAAAAACTGAAATAAACTACATGCTTCTTTAATTTATCAATAATTCTCTAAGTAAATAATTTATATAAAGAAGTCAATATTAGTGTAGTAATGCGTTATGACTACTAAAATATTAAGAATGTTAAAGTGATTTAACTAATCTTTTTATGCATGAAATTTTCATATAATTCAATTATTTATTATTAAATGTTTCAATTAGACATAAAGTATGAATTTAGTATATGCTATATTTGATTCTAATGATATTAATTATATACCAATACTAATTGATTATTTTAATAACATTTGAAAAATTATTTTCAAAATGTCATTCTATCTTTTTAAAGAATTTTTCAAATCATAGAGAACAATGAAATAATATTCTAGTTACTCCTAAGTGATAAATTCTATCTCTCAACTACCTCATATAATTAATGTGATATTCAATAATTACTCATTAAGTTACCAATGAATAGGATATGCCATAAATATTATTAAAATATAATAATTCTTATGTGAAACACCTTTAAAATTTAGAAGTTAAAGGATTATTTAGATAATCATCATAATAATTAGTTTTATATATCCACATAATATTTTATATGAAAGTTCCCGATTAGTTAAGTAAAATTATGTTTTTTTTAACTCACACTTATATATTTATTTATCTTCAAATTTAAATTGATAAGATCGATTAATTAAAGGAACACGAAGAAAACGATTGTTAGGACATGGCCTATTCAATTTTCGACTTTCAAAGTTCACATATATGTAATAAAGCACATTGTGGAAGAAAATTGTGAACCTGAAGCCAGATGTCTAGCTTTTCGACAAATCCCAACTCTTATTCCTGTCTTAAGATTTTATTTTTCGCGGTGGGTATGTTTTCTGTCAACCGCTGCCCAATACATGTTGATTATCGGCAAGAATTTTGACAAATAAGATTGAAGTCATGATTACATGTGATTAGTGGGTGAATAGAAGGCTTATGAGGTCCACATATTGCACTTTAATTTTCATCCTCACAGTGGGATCATGATGGAATCCAAGAAGACGGTGCCTTCTCATATAAAGGCATACTTCATTCCCATATTAGTGGTCAACCACTATGTGTCACCACTTCACCATCACTGAACCAAAGCAGTAGATAGTGCACGCATTCAGCTTTTACGATGTCATCAGATGCTTAGTTGATCTTTTCTTCTTTTGTGGCTTGCAAGGACTAAATCATTAGTCACTGACCCTATCAATATAATGGTTGAATGAATTTGTTCTATGTATTAATGGTATAGGTTCATATCTTATCAGGGGAAGACGTCATGGAATGCTAATTTCTCTTAATATATTTTAGATTTGGAAGGATTTTTAAGAGTGCTAAATGCGAAATAGACATATTGAAGTATATACAAATTGCCTAAATATAATGACAATTTGTTAAAAAAGAAAAGAAAAACAATTCTTAATTTGATTATTTTCTTGATTGGTTAAATTTAAGGACAAGAACGCCTCGTCTTTGAAATTCTAATACCAGCCAAAAGCTAAATCAAATTGGTCACAAAAAGTAAGTGCATAGAATGAAAAGTAGGACCTTGTAAGAGATGAACAAAGCATGCAGTTATCCAAGTGTTGCCTTCCAAAAGGGAAATGAAATCATATTCTTTCTGAGCTTTGAAATCACTAGACCACAACAACGAAGACAAAATAGTACAGCCCTGGTGAGCACAGGTTTAAGGAGGGCATTGTCAACATGGATTAGAATAATAAGTGGAAAATAATGGAGGAGATAACAAAAACCCAAGCATTTCGTTATCGCTTGGATGCTAAGGACATTGTTGGTTGCATGCCAAATCGATTGACAAGGAAAGCATCTCAAGGAACTGGGTAGAAACTTTTTGCCGACATGTTGGAATTCAGATTCAGCTGGTAAGTTGACGTAATATCTGGGGATAACTCTCCAGTTCTGAGAAGTCTTTTAGGAAACAAGATGACTGCACATACATTTGAGACCAGTGGCATTGCTACTCATATTGCGTACGACTCTATAACATGAGTGGCATCTTAAGCTTGCACTGAACCAACTACTTATTTCCAGGGTGATGCCCTTGTCAGCCATGCTAACCTGTGAAACCTAAACGAGAAAAGCCCATCATCTGCCAGTCCAGGAGAGTCCAGGATTTTGGGTGAGCCCAGGAATTAATTTGGTAATCACGGCCGAGTTCAACGTTTACAAACTCTAGGTGCATCATGATTTGTAGTATAAGCTTACTACTGTGGAAATAACATATTCTTAGTGGTATACCAAATCAATTGGTGGAACATATTCTCAGTGGTATACCAAATCAATTGGTGGAACATCTAGCTTGATTTGTTATGTTGATGATTCTCATTTGACGGTCACTTCTCTCTAGCAAATCTAAAGGGTTGGTAGAAACACGGAGACCAAATTATAGACTCGCAATACTTCCATCTTGAGATTTTGAAATTTTTATAAAATTAACTGTTACAACTATTACAAATAATATTGAAGTAATTAATAAAATGTTTGCTGTAAAAAAGGAAAATAATTTCTATGTTAATATTTAAATAACAGAATGTCCGGAAGTAATGAATCAGTCTTATAGTCCATAATTTACATAACTACTCCTTTCCTATTTACGAAATTTGAAATTGTTAATGTATACAAAGATTGGAGAGCTTCAACTAGAGCTCCCAAGTAACCTTCCACTAATATAAATCATAAGAGAGTTTTATATGTAGAGGGAGTTTTACGTACATCAAAGAGAGAGAGGAGAAAAGAGAAGTTATGGGATCCCCCTCTTTACGAGAGAGAGGTTAGCAAGGTAACTCCCATAGTTTTTTTTGTATAGGTAAGTATCATCTATTTCTAGTGAAAATTTATAAGGACCAAACTAGATAGTCTTGTGCAGTTCGGATTGTCTAATCTGCTTTAAGATAATGAAAAAAAATAGAGACAAAGAAAAGAGTTTAAGGGTAGAAAGGTCATTATGTATAAAGGTAAATAAGGTGTTTTGTGTGGAAGAAAGATAGGCTTTTTGCTTTTGTTAGGGCCTGTTTGAAAAGGTTTTTGATTTTGGATTTTGTTTTCAGATTTTCTAAATACAAAAATCAATAAATAACATTACAAAAATTGAAAAAAAAAACACACTCTAATACAGTACAGAACAACACAAAAATCTATAAAAATACACAAAACCCAATACAAAAATATAACATCCATAACTAAAAATCATAACCAAAAGCCCAATCAAACGGCCCCTTAGTTTCTTTGCTCTGTTGGAAGACGGATATATGCCATCCTCTATTGCTTCCACTCCCCTTCTTAAATTGCAGATCTTCTCATACCCTACACGTAGCATACAAAAGCTTGTAGGGCATAAACAGAACAAAAAATGCAAGAGAGAGGGAGGGGGAGAGTGAGAAATCGAACTTGCTTTAGTGGCGATTAGAGTTTTCTGTTGATCCTTGTAATTTTCATTATGGTTTTAATATACCCTCCCTATTCTTTCTCCCTTAAAAAAAAAACCCTAATTTTGACATCATAGGCAATTCTGTCTCGAGGTACTTTTGGATTCAAAATCAAACTCATACAGTGAGGAGATACCATGGGCACCCAAGAGAAATTGTAAGCCAACTCCAATTCAATGCAGGTTAGTCCTTCTCTGCAGCTTTATAGGTGCTTCTTGATTTTGCCCTAGGAATTTTTATGCGTTATAGGTTTTCGATATGAAAATGGCAGCTAGCTTCCTGCATACGATTGGTTTGCTTTGGTAATTTTTTTTGCATTTGGTGTGGAATTGTGTTGTAGTGCTAGTTTAATTGGTGTAGTTTGTAGGTGTTATTTCCCATTGCTAAGATTGACTATCACTATCATTTTATAGCTCTTCTGTATGGTTTGAACACGATGCTTTGAAAACTATTAAATCCTTCTTAGTGATGGAAGAGAATGTCAAGTATATGCGCTATACTCATGGGTCCCGAGTGGGATATGGCAAAAGTGGTATTGTTAATTCCTGAGGCTATTTAAAAAGTTTAACTATGATACAACCATCACGTTTTTAGAAGTTTTGAGATAGTTTTCTTCTCTTTGCATAAGACTATTCTTAACGTCTAGTTTTTGACTAAGTTTAGGATATAAAGGAAGCTAATTAAACTATGAATTTAAAAAGAATTGTTGTTCTGTACATTTAAATGTTGGTTCTTCAGCGTTGAAGTGGCGAATGCTTGTTGAAATCAAAATATTCAATTATCGATTGGATTGAACACGTTTGTTATAAGATGGATTGTTTATGGCATAGGATTGACGTGCATACTGGCTTTTGTTTGGAGGTATAATAGTCCCCATTGCCAGTCGGATGAGGAAGGAGTATGGATGGTTCTTGTCATGATTTTGTTGGAATGAGAATGTAGGTGATTGTTGGCCAAGTATTGTCATAAAGTGACT
>JAOXYD010197741.1:0-22787 GCA_028565735.1 Pinacopodium congolense | reverse complement strand
CATAGCTCCTTTAATCATTTGGTAATTTTCAGAATTTTTCAGAATCAATTAAAAATCGTTTTCAAAGTGTTTAAGCCGAAATATCCAAGTTTTAAGCTTTTTCCAATTTTCAAGCAATTTCTTTAGATTTTTCCTAAATAATTGTAATCCAATCAACCTGGTAATTAAGTAATCTTTTTCCCCGTAGGATCGACACTCGGAGTTTTAAAATTTACTCTACTTTATTACTTTTGTGATAGGTGCACTTGTTTAAAAAATACGTTGGTTTCAAAGTAAAAATCATTTTTAACGTCCTTCAATTTTAAAGTCACCTAAACAACGCAACATTTGCATAGAACTCTCATACTAGGATAGGATAAAAGGATCCAACCAAAATAAGCACAGGGTCCCATGCTAGGGCCTGGAAAGCACCTAAAACATTGAACTCCACATCTAAAAAAGGTGATAAAGAGCACTCTGTGATGAATTGATTAGTCGCTCGAGCATCATACTAATAGGCATTTTCACGAAAAGTGAAAAATGATTTGTCATATTCTAGGTGTTTCCGTCGAAAAGTTGGGAATTTTTTCATCTAGGGACATTTTGGCCATTTCATAATTCAGGTTGAATCTAACCTTTATTTATGCTTTTCTGTGTTCTTTTAGGTTCAGTATGCCCCTTAGACAATTTTTTTGTACGAGGGATAGGGGAATAGTGTTACACAAGAGAAGAAGAAGAAGAAGAAGACACAGAGGAGCTGCGTTGTTTCCATCTTTTATGAGAACTAAAACGGCACTTGTTGGTTACGGGAATGACATCGCTTAAGTGCATCATTTTACTCTTTGTTTCAGAGAATAAAGCGCGACCTCTAACCCCCATTTTACACAATCGTTTAACTATCTGTCAACTACAAAATTTCTCAATTTTGGCCCAGATTTCTCTCCAAATGATCCCCCACTTAATCCTAGCATTAAGTACAACATTCTAGACTCAATTTACTCCAAATTAAGCTTTAAAAACATTGAAATTGATAAAAAACGTGATAAAAGGGATTGAAAACCTAAAAACTTTTAAAACTAAAATAACAATAACACTTAGGTAAAAACACAACACACACACTCAAAACACACTAAAAGAGACTTAAAGAGCTACTGAAATTAATCTTAAAACAATTTAATCAATAATTGAAAATTTTAAAAAAGATAAATGAAACTTAGAAGAACACTTAAAGAACCTAAATTTCAACAATCCTAAAGAAGATTCACAACAATTTAAGACCACCACAACAACTTAAAAATACAAAAAATCAAAAACTAAAGAAACCTAATTAAAATTTTTAAAAAAATTTAAAGAAAAGAGAACAAAAGTGACTTAAACAATATAAAAGAAGACATTAAAAGAGAAGAAAACTTAACAAAAAAAAAACTAAAAAAAAGGACACACAATACAAGACCTAAATAATAAAAAGGAAAAGCTACCTAATGGGGTGGGAAAGAAAAAGTATGGTAGTCGGTTCTGCAACCATATTAAGCAAATACAACTTCGCCCTATTTCCATTAATTTTAAAAGATGTTTGGCTATTTGAAACTTAAATGGTGCCATATGGATAGACCTTAAGCACATCATAATGGCAAGTATTTTGAGACCACAATTTTTCTAGCAAAGAGTTCTAAATGGGAATTATATATTATAACCTTATTGATAACTTTAAAATAAAAAATAATAATATTTCTATCATCCATTTCTTAGTCCATTTCTTATCAAGTTTGGCATTCTCATAGGCATTAATGTGAAACTCCTCAAGTTCATTTAATTATGATAACCTTTGTTCACCAACTTGTGTTGAGTTAAAATTTGATTGCCCAAAATGCCTTATAGTCTAACTCCATAGGTAAATGACGTGATTTACCATAGACCAAAAGATACTAAGACATACCAATCAGTGTCTTAAAAGTAATGCAGTATACCTAGAGTACATCATCCAATTTTATAGACTAATCCTTTTTAGAAGTATTAACGATCTGTTCGAGAATTATTTTGATTTTTTGATTTAAGATTTCAACTTGACCACTAATTTGTGGGTGATAAGGCCTGGCAACATTATGGGAAACACCATGTTTAGACAGGAGGGTAATAAATTGTTTACTACAAAAGTGTGAACCTCCATCAATAATTATAGCTCTAGGTATCCCAAACCTGGTAAAAATATTTCTTTTAAGGAACTTCACCACCCCTCTAGCATCGTTAGTGGGTAATGCACTACTTCCATCCATTTATTCACATAATCAAATGCCACTTAAATATATTGGTTAGTAAATGACTTGGGGAATGGACCCATAAAATCAGTGCTCTAAACATGGAAAATCTCGTAGACTAAAATATTACTCAAAGGCATATGATATCTCCATGAGATGCTCCGCTTCTTTAGCATTTATCACATGACTTAACAAATTCAAATGCATCCTTAAACAATGATGGCCAATAGAATCCTAATTTGAGAACTTTATGTGCAGTTTTACTTAGCTCGAAGCATGCTCTAACTTCCTTAGAATGACAATGCATAAAAATGGAAGGCACTTCACCTAAAGGAAAACATCTTCTTATCATGCCATCTCAACAAATATTAAACAAATATAGATCATACCAAAGAAACTTCTTGGTATTTGAAAGAAACTTCTTCCTCTATTGATAAGAAAAATCACAAGGAATGACATTGCCAGCTAAATAATTCACATAATCAGCATACCACGACCAGTCATCTTGAATTCCTACTAGGTGCTCTTTAAGAAACATCTCCTTACTGTCTTGTTGGGACCATTTTTCTATTACTTCCTTATCTAATCTCGATAAATGATCAACAAAAAAATTCTCAACACCCTTCTTATCCTCATTTTCTATATCAAACTCCTGAAGCAATAAAACCCATATAATCCATCTTAGTTTTGCATATGGTTTATTGATTAACTATGTCAATGCCGCATGATCAATATATGTTGCTACTTTTGATAAAAATGAATATGAATGAAACTAATCAAATGAAAAGATAACATCCATCATTTCTTTCTTAGTCTTAGTGTAGTTCTTTTAGGCATCATTCAAAGTCCTACTTGTATAATAAATAGGATGGAAAATGTTATCCTTTCTTTGCCTAAGAACTAAACCAATGGCAAAATCACTAGCATCACACATTAATTCGAAAGGTAGAGACCAATTGGGTGAAACTAAAATAAGTGCACTTGTAAGATTAAACTTGGGAAGCTCAAAAGAGTTCATATGCTTTTCATCAAAAATTGAATGTTTCTTCCTTGGTTAAGAGCTCAGTAGTAGGCTTAGAGTTCCATGAAAAGTCTTTAATAAATCTCTTATAAGATCTAGTATGTCTTACAAAACTCCTTATTGCTCGAACTGAATTAGGAAGTAGAAGTTGAGAAATTACCTCTATCTTTACTGAATCTACTTCTATGCCTCTATTGAATATCTTATGACCTAGTACTATACAATCCTGCACCATAAAGTGACATTTTTCCCAATTCAATTTAATAATTTGTCTCTTCACATCTTTGGAGCACCTCATTCATATTATCTAAGCATGATTCAAAAGACATTCCAAATATTGAAAAATCATCCATGAAAACCTCTATGTAAGAATTAATGATGTCAGAAAAATGGCTAAAATACAGTGATAAAAAGTGGCCATGGCATTCCTATAAGCAAATGTGCCATAAGGACATGTGAAAGTTGTTTTCTCTTTGTCCTCAAGGGCTATTGGAATCTATAAATATCCACTATAACCATCCAATTCATAATGGAAGCTATGCCTTGTCAATCATTCTATAACTTGATCGATGAAAGGAAGTGGAAAATGGTCTTTTTTCGTGGCGTCATTTAATTTTCAAAAATCAATGCACATTTGCCACCTAGTGACCTTTCTTGTTCCTATTTGCTCATTCTCTTCATTTTAACCTACAGTGATACCCCCTTTCTTGGGTACCACTTGGATTAGGCTAACCCAAGGTGAATCATAAATTGGATAAATTATACCCGCATCTAGAAACTTAATCAATTCATTCTTAACAACTTCCTTCATATTTAGATTCAATCTTCGCCGAGGTTGGACATAAGACTTAATTTCTTCTTCCATAAAAATCTTATATCTACAAATTAAAGGGCTTAATCCTTTGATTTCTGAAATTGTCCAACCTATATCCTTAATGTGTTCTCTTAATACTCTCAATAATTTGTCCTCCATACTTTAATTTAAAGATGATGAAATAATCCCTCGTCATGACTTAGAAAAGCATACTTCAAATGCAAAGGAAGGGGGATTTAATTCTAACTCCAATGACTCCTTAATTAATGGCTTTAGTAAAGGCCTAATAGACCTTTCCAAGCTATCAAATCTTTTCAAAGGATGCCACTATGAACATATTTTCCTTACATCTAAAGCTCCTAAAACTTCAGCTACTTCCTTTTCATTTAAATCTATAGACTGAGAATAAGTTAACACCTTCTACAAGGGGTATGAGTATAATACGTTAGAAGGATCACCCATGCAATGCTGAATACCTATAAAATTGCAATAATCACTGTCCATTGGATGCTGTATTGCCTTAGTCATATGAAATTCTACTTCCTCATCCTGAAATTGCAAAATCAACTTTCAATCATACACGTCAATTAATTCCCTTGCCATAGCCATAAATGGCCTTCCAAGAATGATAGGCACCTTATAATCTTACTCCATATCTAATACCAAGAAATCCATGGGAAAAATAAAATTATCAACTTTCACTAAATCATCATAGATAATCCCTTGTGGATAAGTAATATAATGATATGTTAATTGTGAAAAAAATGTTGTTGGTTTGGGTTCTTCCAATCCTAACTTCTTCAAAATAGAAAAGGGTTTCAAATTAATACTAGCACCAAGATCCATAAGTTCCCTCTATATTTTCAAATTTCCTACAACACAAGGGATGGTAGAGCTACCAAGGTCCTTTAACTTAAGGGGCATCTTCTTTAATAGGATTGTAAAACATTCTTCATTTAATTTAATAATCTCATAATCTTCCAATTTCCACTGTTTTGATAAAATTCCCTTTAAAAACTTTACATAGCTTGGCATTTGTGTTATGGCATCAACAAATGGGATGTTAATGTGTAATTTCTTAAACATTTTAACAAACTTCCCAAATTGCTTGTCTAACTTTACATTTTTTAGTCTCCGTGAGTAAGGAATTCATGGTTGGATTTGACCTTGACTGTCATTCACCACTTCCTTGTCTTTTCCCTTCCTATTTATTGCTTCTACCACTATTTCATCATTTGGATCAATTTTTGCTTCACTCTTCTTTTCTAACTTATGACTCTCCACTTCCTTACCACTTCTTAAGGTTATGACCTTTGCATGCTCTCTAGGATTAGATTCAGTTATACTTGGCAACTTGCTAGGAAACCTTTCTTATAAAAGTTGAGTTATTTGGCCAACTTGAGCCTTTAAGCTCTTAATGGCTACTTTATGGTTTTGTAACTGAGACTCATTACCTTGAATAAATTTTAGCATTGTATCCTTTAGACTTGATTTTTCTGGTAGAGGTGGATTTGATCTAAATACTGGTGGTGGAACTTTTGCTATGAAGATGGAGTTTGCTAAGCATTCTGATTTTCTTTACAAGTGAAGTTAGGGTGGTTTCTCCATCTAGGAATGTAGGTATTTGAATAAGGGTCATTTCTTTGCCTATTATAACTCACATGTTGTGCTTTATCATTCTCTATAGCAAAGGTACTACCTTCTTAGCAATCTAAGGATAAATGGGAGGAACTACCACAATGATCACATTCAATTGGATTCCTACTTCCACTAATTCTAACACCACTAACCAAATTATCCATCTTCTCGTTTAACATTTCCACTTAGACTGCTAAAGTGATTGTATCATTAATACCATGAACCTCATGTGGCTTTGTTGGATAGCCTTCAGAATTATATTGAAATTTTTAGTTTCCACCTCTTCTATCAAATTGTATGCTTCCTCTAGTGTCTTATGCATAAAACTGCCTCTAGCAATAGCATCTATTATGCAATGAGCAGAGGGTGTAAGACATATATAAAATATATCCACCTATTGCCATATATTAAAACCATGCCTAGGATACTCAGCCAACAGTTCCCTATATCTTTCCCATGCCTCCTATAAGCTCTCATTTTCATATTGAACAAAAGAGCTAATTTTAATTTTAACCTTTGTAATATTTCGAAGAGGGAAAAACTTGGCCAGAAATAACTTCATTAACTCATCCAATGTTTCAATAGAACATGGTGGATGAGTATTAAGCCATCCATTAGCCTTGTCTCTAAGGGAAATGGAAACAATTTAATCTTAAAAACATTATCAGGAACTGCATTACTTTTAAATAGATTACAAATATCAATAAAATTTTGTAAATGCTCGTTTGGATCTTCAAGAGCTATTCCACCAAACTGAGAAGCTCTAACTGTTAAAGTGATACTATATGGGATTTAGAAGTTATTAACATTGATCCTAGGCCGTACAATTCTAGCCATAAGATGCCATCTATTTTCCAAAGCTAAATCTCTTATAGTTAAAACTGTATGTCCAATTTTTTGAGGTGGATCCATTTCTAACTAAATTCACTCAAAGTCTCTACACCTACAATTTAAGACGTGCTTGCTCGAGTTTGTTTCTTTTTCTTCGTAAGTGAATGCTCAAGCTCCAGATCAAATTCTAACTGCTTGGGTTTGTGCCTTTGATTATACATACAATACTAAACACACAACGAAAATAAAGGGCATGCAATTCACACAGAGAAAATAAAGAAAGGGAAACAAAGATAAGTACTTTAAACAATATTAATAGATCTAAACTAATCTCCACTAATTGTTCTAATATTTTAATTATGAATAGCATCATTTCCCAAAAACGATGCCAAAAACTGATTGTTGGTTTCTATAGATGCTAATTGATTCAAATTAGCTTATAAATTATATTCTAGAAGCACACTTATCTTAAATTAAAGTTAAACCAACACTAATAGCAAGTGCACTAGTCATAAGTAATATTTGGAGTATTTTAGACCCAAGTATTGTTCCTATAAGGAGTTAAGCTAAAAAAAAAGTGCTAGGCCCAAGTTATATCATAATTATCTAGGGATTCAATTTTAAATTGAATTAAAAACTAATATTGTTAACCGACTTTAAAACTATCAACTTATACAAAATAACTTAGTTAATGAAAAGGGTTTGTTAAATGGATAAATGGGTCATGGAATTGGCCTTTAATGGTCCAAGTGAATGATTATAGATGGGAGGTTATGTCTTAGGGTCACTTCTTTAATTCTGGGCCTAGCTATGGCTAATATTAAGCGTATTTTCCAATAACTTAACATGAAGATCGTGACCTATCATGATCGTGATAAAGAGGCTTGGTGACGATCATGACCAGTCATGATGGTGATTGACGCAACTTTTAAATCTCCCAAAAACCCTATCTGCTATCTTATTTCTCCTTTCTTTCTTGCTCTCTTCCCTCTCTCTCTCTAAGTCTAGTGCCAATAACGCCTTTTCCTCCCTTTTTAGTTAAGATTTCTTCAAATTTAGTAAGTAATGTTTGTTTCTTCCCAAAATATTCAAGTTTCTATAGTTTTCCTCATGTTTGTCCTCTTTCCTACAGTTTTCTCCTCTTTCAACTCCCACTCACGTTTCTCTCTCTCTAATGTGACTGTGTTGCTTCTATTTTGGTTTTTCTCATCATCTTTATGTATTTTTATAGATATTTGCACGTGATGCCTCAAAGAAACAAGACTCTGTGCCGGAATTCCATCCGACCTATACAAACTAAAGTGGAAGGTCGCAATGCGAGGCATGTTTTTATAGATTTTGGTGCTCATTTTCCCATTTTCTCCCAATATGAAGGTAATAAGTACAATATTCCAAAGAATAAGATCATTCTTACACCTTGGAATTTCAATTTTAATCTTTTAGTAAAAATAGGGCTTAAGGGGAAATTATTACAATTATGTGCTAAGGGTGGTTGGACACAATTTATTTAAATGGATTATCCTATTTTCACTGAGTTGACGCTTAAGTTCTTTACCACCCTACATTTTGAAATGCCAACTTCAACTGATTTTCGGTTTAAGTTACAGGGTCAAGCTCATAAGTTAGATAAGAAAGTTTTTAACTTGATTTTTGGTTTTCATGAAGGCCATTTAGAAGATGCCCATCAAGTTCTTCCACTAATAGTTATTGGCAATTTTTTTCTGAACTACCTGAATTCAAACCACAAAATGCTTCAAATGCCAATATTCTTAACCACGAAGGTTTGTTACCGCATAAATTTAATTTCTATGCTATTTTCTCAAAGACAAAGTGTTAAATGCTTAGCTAGGGAATTATTTTTAATGTGCTGTATGGATGAAAAGGTTAAGTTGCGTATGTCCTTTTATTTTTTTCAAGTTTTGATGCTGTTAGTGACCAAGAAGTGAAATTATTTAGGTCTAGGATATTTAGCCACAACTTTAGCACAATATTTCAATATTGATACTGTTGGTGTAACTCCTATCTCTTGTCAGTACTTTGATCTCCCTTATTTGCGCTGCTTAGAGATACTATAGCACAATAACATGGAGCTCCAAGATTCTTGGACTCACAATGCAATCAAACACAGGTTTTCTAGCAAACTTTCAAACCATAGGGATACCCCTCAGTATGATGATGATTCAAGTGAGGATTCAGATGAAGTAGGATGGAAGAAGGTGTGTAATCTCCTCAAGGGCTAGAATAGTCAAACCCAACATCTGTTAGCCGTGAGGGCTAGAATAGTCAAACCCAACATTTTTTAGCCGCACTGAACGAACAAAAGCAAATGGTGATTCGGCATCAGCGCTATCTCAAAAGGAAGTTCCACAAGTCTTGGGCGATGTAAGTACTTCAAGTCCCCTCACCAACACCATCGCCCCCTCTCCATAAGCTCTCTTACTCCCTCTTGTTAGTTATTATTTGTTTCTTTTGTTTGTTTTTTCATGTGCTTTGTTGCTTTGTGAATTTATTTGCCTTTTGATTTAGGTAGTGATGTTTGTTTTTGGTACTAGTTTTTTATGTTTTTTTCTTGTTTTTGCACGTTTGTAATGATGTGTTGCGATGACATTCTATCATAGTAATTGGAATGGGATTGAGTTGCATGCTTCAATTTGAATTAGGTCACTTGGACAGAAGCTGAATCATACGGATTGACTTAATTAGTTTGTTACATAGGCTTGCCCAGAAATTGATATTGGAGTGATTAGGTGATGTCTAGAAACATTAGGGATCTTTAATCCGTCATTTCATTTCGTATGTGTGTGATACTCTCATAGGTGGTTACCTCTAGAACTTGCTCTAATCCAATTTGAATCTACTAGATGCATGCTAAATAGGAGTGATCAAGCCCCTCTTTCTTTTAACCTTTGGCTTAAATGTACCTATGTCATTGTCTCTTGAAAACCCCTTGACCCTTTGACCTTTTTGTTTCTTGAAGAAAACACTTTATTTTTAAATGCTTAAACCCCATCAGCTTACCCAATCACATGTTTAATAGAATGCTAAGTGAATCATTTTTTTGGAATTTTTAGTTACATATTTTTTTGTTTTATGAGATGCTTGCATAATATTTAGTACTTCTACTCATAGAGCACATTGCATTTAACTATTGTTTTGTTCATTATTTCTTTATTATTGTTCAAAAAGGAAAAAAGAGAAAAAAATCAAAAGAAAGAAAAAGAAGAGATAAAGAAGAAAAAGAAAAGAAAAGGAATAACATCTAGTAGCAATAGTAAGTGCAGAATAGTAGTAGTTATATCCTTGTTCATATCTCAGAATTTTATTTTGTCATCACTTTTGAGAAATTAATACTTTATAATGGTTGTGAAGATCCTTTCATACTATTTTTTTCACCTACCTTAATCCTAACCCTATTATAACCTTAAACAAAGTCCTTTTGACTTATTTTTGCATCTAATAATTATGGAAGAGAATTGGCCTATTTGCAAGCCTATGGTAGTGTGCTGTCCTATAGAGAGTTTTAAATGAAACACTAACCTTTAAACACTTGAGTGAGATGACTGAATTCCTTGAGGAACATCGATTTTGATTTTATGCTTGCCATAAGTTGAGTTTGTTTATGTATGCCGATGAAAACTGGTCTTGAGCTGTCTAGTAGCTTGACATTTGAGTAGGCCGGAGTGTGAAACATTGCATACTCTTAATCTTTATGAAGATGAATTGATAAAATGTATTGGTTATGTTTGATTTTTCTTGAGGACAAGTAAAGGTTTAAAGGTGGGGAGGCTGATAAGTGTGCTTTTAGGTTATATTGCTAGGTTGTTTCTAAGTGTTTTAAGTGTTTTTTTGTATGTTTTAGATTTAGTTTGTTTCATCTTTTGCATCTTTTAAATATTTTCATGATCTTTGTAGTGTTTAAGTGTTGCTTTATTTTCTCAAGTGTTTAAGGGTGGATTTTGAGCTAATTTGATGGATAGTTTGATGCACTTTATTGGTTGATTTTTTATGTATTAGGATTTTAGATTTGGATATTTTATAAGTGAATTTAATGACTTACTTGGTATAATTTTAAAGCCTAAATGGACATGATAATTGGTGGAGAGGACGATCAAGATGTTAGAAATGTCTAATTAAAATTTCAAGTTAATCGGAGGTTCGACGAGAGAGTTATGGCCAAAAGAATCGAGTGTGTTCAAAGTTGTAGGAAACAAGTCACGATCGTGACCCAAACTGGATGATCACTCTCTATCATGGTCATGACTGGCCACGAGGGTAACAATGGAGTTGACTCTTGTACGACTTAAACACAAAATTTTCTTCTTTTCTTTTTTAATTTTTGGCAGGGAAATCATAATTATTGGTGGATTTTTTGTCATTATGAATAGCTAAATACTTTGTACTAGTTTTTCTTTAACTATTTTGTGGAACTCTTGGCTTTTGATTCAAAGAATGGATGTTTGTTATATATCACTTAAACCTAGCAATAGATCGAAAGGGTGAGTTAGGTATTTATGTTAAGTAGTGCAACGAAAGTTGGCTTCTAATAGACCTATACATAATGAGGTTTTTGCAAGTAGTTAAAGAGAGATCTTAGCTATTTGTTGAAATTATCTATAAGATTGCTTAATATCTAGTTAAATGGTTAGGAAAAGTTAGTAAGTTTAGAGATAGCATAATTAACCCTAATCTCATTGACTAGGGATAGTTAATTGCGCCTTGAGAAAGGGTAATTAAGCATTACAAAGTCTTGGGTCGAAAAAATTTGGATCACTAAGTAAAGAGGGAAGAAAAATAGGGATAGAACAACTCCTAATCTTAAGCCTTGCTTATCAAATTCCTGAAATTCATCTCAATTAGTTTTTTATTGTTAGTTTAGTGAATGTTATTTTATTTTCCAGTTTATTAATATTTGAAATTATTTCTTAAACAAAGTAAAACCTAAGTTACATAGTGACTAAACTCAATCCTTCTTAGATCAATATCCATTATTTACTACAAGTTATGACCCGTATACTTATAATTTTGAGCGTAAAACAAGTTAGACAATTTTTCCAAACCATCAACATAACTCGAATACAAGCTTGGTGATATATCTTGTTGATTATAGGTTTGGGGGATGAAACATGCTTATATCTCTTTTTCCCAAAATCTTTATGTCATATGGAATGGAATAAACTCTCCTAAGCCATGGCTACAAGTGGAATTCAACTTTCAAGAGAGTTTTATTCTCCTTTCTTCTTTTACACTTTATGCAAGTTATTTGTTTTAATCAACTAAATTGAGGATTTGGATTTAAGTGTGTTTGGGGGGGGGGGGGAGACGAGCATTAGGAAAAATTTTCATTTATTCACATATTTGAATTGTTGTGAGTAAAATTAAATGAATTGAATATCTCATTTTCAAATTGTTGAAATTCGAAGTTTATTTTTAATTTTGATATTTTAATTCAATCGATTTTTTGAAATTGTTAAGCAATAAGCAATTCTTGTATGATTTCTAACTAAAAGTTGACTACAATTTTTTTTCTTTTTTTAATTTGCATGAATGCATATCTTTGGGTGAAATTGGTGTATAATATCATGTTTTTAATGTTATTACTTGTGGATGGTCGTGTGAATTTGGAATAGTTTATAATTTAATGAATGATAAGTTTATAATTTAATGAATGATAAGTTTATATGTGCTTAAATAAAATGGGTAAAGAAATTCACTAATGTAGCTTTATATTGATAAAAGGTTGAAGTTCATGAGTGGAGCTACTAGCCATTTGCGAATGAGAGCTAGTTGAGTAACCAAGGATGTTAACGATAAAATGGTCACCTTCACGTCAAAAAATTGGATGAAATTGCAAAGAAGCTAAAAAGGGTAATCTAGTGAGTAAGCGGTAGACATTCATTACAAAATTTTTGCCCTTCATGTCAAAAGACAAAGTGAATCCTTAATAATTGCTCCAAATAAAACATAATTAGTGCCTTGTGTTTATGGTAATATCCTTGAACAAATTTGCATTATGATCTATATGAAATAACATAGATGCTTGATATTGTGCATTAAACGATATCTATTTACTAAAATCTAATTTTGTGTGGAAAAAAAGCTTTGTCATCAAGAATTATGATTTGACAGCTAAATCAAATGCATTGTTTGATTTTTTATTTTTACTTAATTCACTTTCAACTCATGATCCCTTTTGTTTTAAGTGGACATTTAATTCATTGGTTAAGCATAAGTAATAGTTTAAGTGCAGTGGTATTTGTTAGCACCTAATTATACATCTTCTAGGTATGATTCATAATGATTATCTTTGTCTTATAAGGTAATTCCATGCAATTTTAGTGCACATTTGAGTAATTTTCGAATAAGATGTTACTTAAGTTGTTATGGATGATTATTCATGTTATGCAAAACCTCGATGAACATTTTGAGGCACCTTTGGAGTAAGAAGATGTGTAGGATCAATTTAAGGACTTAGAGCATCATGTTATGAGGTTTTGCACCAATTTTAAAGGCCATATGACAAGCCATTAAAAATACATCTAGATAATAATAAGAGAAGCTAAAAAAAGCACCAGTTTTTGTACAGGTGAATTTAATGACACATTAGGTGCATTTATAAAGCTCATATTATTATGAAACTATATAAGGTGAAAGAACATCATGTGAAAAAGCTATATATAAAATTTCATAACCATCAAAGATGAAAAGAAGAAGTTATAATAATAAGAGCAAGAAGAGTTCAAAGTTGGAAAAGCTATCCAAAATGAGAAGAAGATGGAGGAACCAACAAACAGGTCACCATAGCAACAAAGTCACTATAGAGACAGAGAGTTACAAGCTTGCTAAGATGCTATAGCTACTTACCCAATTACCAAATTTAGCAAGATGACATGTTGTGATGAATTTTGATGCTATTTTTATAAGGGGAGATGCAAGAAAATCCTAAGAACCACCATTCTACATCAAAGGAACATCTAAGGGAGGAAAACAACAAATTTTGAAGAAGAAAAACGATAAGTGACTCAGTATCTAGGTGGAGAAATCAAGATTCAAAGCGTTGCCTAGATTTTCTAACAAAGGGGCTTCAACATTCATTTACTATTTATCTTTTCCATTGTAAATTTTGATGTTTAATCTGAATAGTTTTTTGATAAGCCGGATTATGGATTGCTAGATCTAGTTTAGGTTTATTCTTGAATTTTTTGCATATCTTTTATCTTACTAATTTAATGTATGTTATTTGTGATAATTGTTGAGCTTATAATCACTTTGAATTGAGTGATTTTTTTGATTTATATAATTTAGAGTGCGCAATGAGAGTTGTTAGCTGAACAGACCTTTAATTATAAAATTAACAAGTTATTGAAAAGTGATCTTAGTTTGTTCTCAATTGTCCTTAAGATTGCTTTAAATCCAATTTCATATTTAGGAGTAATGTTGTGAAACAAGAGCTTTCTATTCGACTTGTAAGTATCTCAATTGGGATTACTTAATTAGATCTCGAGAGGTTAATCAAACTATTGGATATCTAGGATAAAACACAATTAAATCTATAAGGTAAAAAGAGGATAAAAAAGGATAAAACAATCCCTAAGTCTCTCTCATTGAGTAATTTCATTGTTTTATTCTCTTCTACAGTTTCATTAATTGAATTTGATTAATTTAGTTTTATTTTTAGTTTTAATATTTTTAATTTACTTTAATCAAAGTGAAATTCATATTGTTTGCTATCGATATTCAATCCTTATAGGATCGATATATGTTATAATAGAAGTTTTGACTTATGTACTTGCAATGAAGTAAAACTAGAAAATTTTAACCCTTTCGAAACTTACCACAAATAGGTTTCCAAACCTTACCTTGTTGGATATAAGAAGGTTTCCAATTGTAGGTGATATCCAAAAAATCCTTAACCAGTTCTTTCCTATTATCTAGACTCATAATTTATATAACTTCTAGAAGTCATTAGTTAACTTTAACTTCCACACGTAATTTTAAACAGGCAAGCCAACTCATATTGGCTATATTGTCTGATAAGTGTGCATTAGAGTGTGGTATCTAGGTTTTTATTATGTTTTTTTAATGATAGTTATGTGTTTAAGTCTTAGACTTATGTTCTTTTATATTCTTTTTGGTGTTTTGTGTTCTTTGTGCGATGATTATTGATGTAAGAAAATAATTTAAACTTATTTTTGGGGTTATTTCATGTATTTTAATGATAAGATGAAGAAGGAAATCCCATGATGAAAGATTGACAAAACAAGATGAGCAATCTTGTGTCTGCTTGATTTTGAATTGTAAGAATTGCAACCTTCTCCCATGATCATATAGTTGCATTGTAGGAAATCTATAGAAAGCACGATTCACATATTTTTAGTAATTTAAAGCTATTTATGGAAGATAAACAAGTAAAAAAAACCTCTTAGAGGAGTTCTAAGAAGGTTAAAAGGAAGGACGTAGAAAAACAAGAAAGTTACTACTAGAACAAGGGAAAATAGATTAAAGAGTCAAGAATCAACAACACTCATGATAAAATATTTTTAAACACGTGGGCAAGAAAGAGAAGATAGTCATGTTGAAACTTTTTCTTATTTTCTTTTGTTTCTTTATATTTATATATTTAATTTAATATTGGGGATTTGATTAACATTATGAATTGCTAAATTTTTTTATGGGATGACTCTTGAATTTTTTTTGTTAAACTCTAAACTTATTGATTTTAATAAATACATACATAGTGATGTTTATTTTGCTTATTATCTGAATTGAAATGACAAATTGAATTGGATATTTGAGTTATGTTGCACAATGATAGTTAGTACCATAATAAAACTATAAATATCATATTAATAAATCATTAAAGAGAGGACCTTAATTGTTTATTAATTACCCATAAGATTTTTTTAAAAAAATCCAATTGCATAGTCTGAAAGACTTTCGAGAGATCAAGAGATTGCCATTCAATTCTTGTCTATTTTAGTTAAGATTATTTCATTAGATCTTGAGGGAGAGTAAATAAAACTATTAGATATCTAGGATCAAGTATCGTCAAATCAATAAGGTTAGGGGAAGGAAAAATAAAGATAAAAGCAAATCTTAAGTCTTCATCATTGATTAATCTCAAGTAAACTACTACATTATTAATTATTCAATTATTAATTTAATTTAGATTAGTTTATGTTTAGCTATATTTATCCAATTTTGACCATAAACAAAGTGCTATTCAACTTATTAGTTGACTAATCACAATCTATATAGGAATCATTATATTAAAAAGATACGACCTGTATACTTACGTTATAGCACACACAAGCATAACAGTGCCATCAATATAGAGAGTTCTAAAATAAAATGTCCATAGAACTCATCCTTTTAGTGGTCTAATACCCGACAGGTGGACAATTTATGAAAATCTATATAGGAGCATGCTTTTTCTTCAGTTCCTTTAATTTAATTACAGGTCATATGTGCTATAAGAAAAGTGGATTGTGTTGCACATATCAAGGAACGATTTTTAAAATATTATTAATGGAAGGAGATGAGTCGAATTTAGAAAGACAAACGTTTGTATTCTCTAGTAATACATCATCTAATTCACACTTATTCTAGTTAATTTGATCCTAGTATTTGACTACAACAAATGTAGGTAGTTTTTCAATAAAAAACCCACCAAACATAACATCCACTTTTTACTCCAATTCTAAGCACTTTTAAGGGGATAGATGAATGCTTTCCCATTAATGGTTTTGTGAGGAATAAATTTTAGCATTTTCTCTAATTGACATTCTAGAACTACGTGTTTCCATGCCCTCTTAGTCATAGGAAGCTCAGTTTCATGATATTCCACCACCACTTATTGCATTATAGTGTCCAGGATTGACTATCTAATGATTTAAAAGACATAGGAATTTAACAACTTCTAAGGAATAAGGAGCAAAGGGATGAATGGGAGGAAAATTTGAAGAGGAGGGAGACATTTTGTTTAGCAACTTATTTTTTGGTGATTCAGGTAGAGTGAGGTTAGTTTGGGATTTTGAACAAAGTTAGGCATAAGTAAGAGTAGAAGAGGGAATAAGGGTGTTAATAGGAGGTGAATCAAAGGCCTATTTTATGGGTATAGGAATGTGACAAAAGAAATCATGAGGGAAGGTTGGTTTGAGAAAATTCAAAAGTTTGTTAACCAATAAGGTAAATAACTCCAATGGGATAGATGAAAAAAAAAATAGAAGGAAGGAAATAAAAAAAAGGAGGGAAGAACAAAGATTAGAAACTAAGGAACTTATTGAGTAGTCTAGAGCATATGGAAATAGGGACTCATCGGAAAAGATAGAGAAACAAATACAAAGAAGAAGGAATGAGTAGGAAGAATAGGAAAGGAGGAAAATATTATTTAAGGCTAATAGATAGTTAAATAAAACAACATGAACTAGACGAATTTATGTAAACCTACAAAATGAGATGATAGGGAGTTAACATTCTAAATGGAAGAGAGATGCTAAAGCTTCTATCTCAACATCCATGTCTTTAATTTGCATATGTAAATATCCTGACATACAAAAGCTTTTTTAGCTTATTAATATCATTTAGGTAATTATTTCAGAACTATAGTATTTAGAGGAATTTTATGTTTTGTCACTTGGACTGGATGGAAGAATGAATATCTGTAGGTTTTAAATTTGTAACAAGTTTCCTAAATAAAAAGTTTCATACATAATGAATGTGTTATAGTTTGTATGGAAGTTCTTGACAAATTCAAGATGTTTTTTTATTATAATTTACATATGTTGAAATGTGCTAAGATTGGTTAAAGCAAGTTTCTGTGTGGACTAGTCAACTAGTTGTGGTTAACTAGTAAGTTTGAAAGGGCCTATTAGTGTGTCAAATTACCAAAGACTAGTTTATTGATAGACTGGTCAACCAATCAATGATCAACTAGTGTCTAGGAGTGAGTCAACGTGTGTGTTGTGAATTTTGTCAGAACTGTTCAACTAATGTGTCAAAACTAGTTGACCATTGGTTTTAGACAAGTGATGATAATGGCTAGTATATTGAAAAAATATAATACGATAAAAAATTTATTATATCAATATCTATAAATGTCTAGTAGAAAAAATTTCACTTCTAAATAGTTGTATTGGATGAGTTTTTTATATCAAGAAGTGTTTAAGGGCATGAAATTAGGTTTGAAAGATTTTAAAAGAATGTTTTTATGTGTTTTATGCAAAGTTTAGTGCATTCATCTATTGGTATATTTGTGAGCCACTTAAACACTTTTGATTGGTTAAGAGAGGCATTTTTTATTAAGTGTAGTTTTGAGGAAGTGTGATTATGAGTTTGTAACTATAATAGGTTACTCACATGCCCATGTTGAGATAATGATTGTAATGGTGACCATAAACTACAATACATGTTTTTCAACCTCTCTTTCTTAATCCTTTTTTTTTTGCTCATTTTATTTCAATCATATTATTATATTTCTCATTATGTTATTCAGCTTCAACATTATATAGAGTTGAGGAGGAAAATTTTTTGTTAGAATAAAAAAACCCTGTAAAATTTAGAGTCACTTATCATCTTGGGAGACATTCAGGGACCAATAATTAGTATTAGAATTAAGACCCAAATAGTCATATTTCCAAAAAATAATGAGTTTAAGTTTATTGTTCTATATTTCGATATTAAAAAATAGGTAGAGCCCCTTACTTTGATGGTAAAAATTACAAAGAATGAAAAATTAAAATTAAAATTATTGTTTCCTAAAGGTGTTGATTTTTTAAAAAATTTTAGAGAATGGCCTATAAATTATAAGAAAGAAAATAATTTTTGATAATATAGAGACAATAATACTAAGTGATGAAAGTGAGTGGAATGAAAGGAATGAAGGACTTACTACTCTTAAGTAGATAATATAGAGACAAGAGTGTGAAAAGATGAAAGTGAGTGGACTAAATGGGGTTGAACGATTTATTACTTTTAATTATAAATTTTTACATATTTTATTTCATGTATTAAGTAAGGGTGAGTTATGAATCTACTTATGAGATGTGGTACGTATTATATATTACTTATAAAGGCACCAGCCAAATTTATGAAGAAGGTAGTGAGCATGGAAAGGAAGAAATGGCTCATATACACCTATAAGATGATGAGGTCCTATCTGACTCAAATCCTTGAAAAATAATGTTAAGGCCTCATACACACTAAGATTCAAATGCTGCTGATGATGATTTATTGATGAGTTAAATTAGGAAAAATTAGTTAATTGTTTTAAAGTAATGATTAATAAAAGAAAAATATCTTCCAAGTATAAGGAAACATTAAAAAAATTAGATGAGGGAAAATTAAAGAATAAAAATTTGAAAAGTAAACTTGATATGGTTTAATTGTCTTAAGTTTTTATATGTCTTTCAATGTGATTTTAGCCTTATTTTCATATATGAATGCTTAAATTGTGTATGTTTTGAGCTTACATGCAGATTAGATCTTTAAGACACAATTTATGGCTAAAATCTACAAAATTTGTAGAGGTTTGAAGCAAAATTGGACCGAGGCATAGTTGGAGAAGAAGTTTCTAGTAAACTAGAGATTGATCGATCGATGTCTCTGTTCGGTCCACCGATGCCTGTGGTTAGTTTGAATAATACCCTCTAATCAGCCGTGAAAAAAAATGGCAGCTTAAAATAAAAAAGAGTGAAATGACTTCTTTTACCAATTTTAACCTAAAGAGGCACTATAAAAGGAAAAAAATGAGCAGGGGGGAGCTTCCCATTTCATTCATTTTACCTCCATTTTCATTTTTGTTTCTTTTTTCTTAGTTTTTTATTAGATTTTTGTGTTTCTTTTTGTGTTCTTTCAATTTTTGTTCTTATATGAAGCATTTAATCATTTCTTTTCTTCTTTTTTCATGCATTTCTTCTTTTGCTTTCCATCTTCAAGTTGCTTTTATTGTTGTTTTCATTTGAGTATTAGCATTTATAATTGGAACACTTGGTTTTTATTAATATAGTTTTTTATTTCTTAATTTCTACCCTTGATTTCTTTATTTAGTTATCATATTCAATGTTTATGTTTAATTTTATGTATTTTTGGCTTGTTTTTTGGTTTATTTTTGTGATGTTAGCTTAGGTTTTGTTTGGGTTGGAAGGTATTTACGAAATTTTGGGTTAATAATTATGAGAACTGGTTAGGAATTGATTGGGAGTTGTGATTTATGTTAGGATTGAATTGAAATTCTAGTTAAATGACATTAATTAGGGATTCATTCTTAAGATTGGTTATCCTAGGTATAATTTCTAGTTCAATTGGTAGGAATGAACTTGTGATATGTAATAGTCCTAGTGATTTCCATAGATAGCAATAGGCTAATTGAATTTGCCAGTGAACTTAATAAATTTAGCCTAGGATTCCAAGATTCTAAGTTAGACAATCCAAGCTTGTGAGATTGTGCCTTAGGCTAGTTGTGTCATTAAATCTAGAGAGCTTATTCTAGGTTTTCACGTTTTTAGGTATATTTTTAGAGCTTGTTGATTTTATGTCAAATAGGTGGAACAGAGGATTTAAGAGCTTGTATGAATCTATAGGCTAGCATCTTAGAATAATCATAATTTATTTATTTCAATGATCAACTATAAGTCTAAAATTCAAGATATATTTTCTGCCAAGTTTCTTATACAGTCATTTTTTTTTAGTTGCTTTTGTGTATTTGTTTTGTGTTCATTAATTATCTTTGTGTTTAGTTTTAATTTCTTCACATCCAGGGATTGTTTTACTTTCTTTTTCTTTTAAAGTAACCTTAGGAATAACTTCTAAACATAACCAACTCTTGGTGGGATCTAGCCTGACTTTCCATAGTCACATAGTTAGATTAGGCTAGGTATTTTATTATTTGGTAAGACAACTACAACTTCTAGAAAAACTACATCGCATTGTAGAATAAAAAAATACAGATAATAGTGACATGTAAAAATTAAAAGAAGAAAATGTCTCTTTGAAAAAGGAATGAGAAAGTTTTGATAACTCCTTGTTTAAATTCACAAAGGAAAAAAAAGATTAAAAAGCATCTTAAAAGCTTTAGATGATAGATGTGGCATAAGATCTTCTCACAAAAATTGATAGTAACTTAATTATACATCTTTTAAATAGATTTTCATGTTCATTAACTTAGGTTTGAAGGGAAATTTCATATGATTTTGGCATATATTTGGATTATTGTTAAATAAAATGACGCTAAAATTGCTTTTATTAATCATTTATGTTTTGTAGAAATTTTATGAGTGTTTGTTGATGATTTCGCAAAACTATCAAACTTGATTTACGCTCAAAACCATAAGTATATCAGTCTTAACTTATAGTAAAAATTGGATATCAATCCTACAGAGATTGAGTTTAGTCCCTACTTAATTCAGGTTTTATTTTATTTAAGAAACAAATTTAAATGTTAAAAACTAGAAAATAAAATAAAATTCACTAAAATAACAATAAACAACCAATTGAGATGAAGTGCAGGAATTTGATAACCAAAGGTGAATATTAGGAGTTACTCTATCCCTATTTTGCTTCCCTCTTGCATTTATGATTTAATTATGCTCGACCTAAGATTTTTTAATGTTTAATTACCCTTTCTAAAGGCATAATTAGTTATCCCTAAATGAAATGGATTATAATCAATTACGCTATCTCTAGACTTACCAATATCTCTTAACCATTCAACCAGATTTTAAGCACTCTTTTAGGTGACTTAAAGCAAATTGCCAAGATCTCTCTTCAACTACTTGGAAAACCTGAATAATTATATGTCCGTTGGGAGCCAACTCTTATTCCATTACCTAATTCAAATGCCTAAACTTACCCTTTCGGTCTATTGTATTGTATAATCACAATAAATATCACAAAGTATCATATTATTGAATGAAAAGGCAAGGGTTTCACAAATAGTTCAAGAATAACTCCTACAAAGTATTTAGCTACTCATAACAATAATAAATCTATTATAGCCATGTTTCCCATACAAACAAGCAGTAAAGAGGGCAAAGAATAAACTAGATAAAGCCTTAAAGCTCTTCTCTTCACTTCTATAATGCTGAAAAATCTAGGTGTTGACGTTTCTTGATGATTTCCAAGGTTGATTGAGTTGCCTCTTTTGGGTAGCCACTAAAAGTCTCTTCCTTGCCTCTTTTTTTATGTTGTTTAATGATTGTTGGAGGCTCTATGGTTTATAACCCTTATATATGTCCAAAAGAGGTTCCCCTCACTTAAAAATCTCGTGTTTGACCTATCTAGAAGTCAACCCCATTGTCATCCTCATGGCTTGGCACGAGGGTGATAGAGAATGGTCATCCAGGTCGGGTCACCATCATGACCTCCTTCATGCAGCTTTGAACGCACTTCACTCTTTTGTTCATAAATCCCTTTTAAGACCTTTGATTAACTTGAAATTTGAACTAGAGACTCATAACAAAATGATTTTCTTCTCCATAAATGGTCATGATCATTTGAGCTTTAAAGTTATGCCTAGTAAGCCATAAAAATCACTTGCAAAATGTCCAACTCTGAAATCCTATTTCCTACCAAATTAACCAACAAAATGCACCAACTATTTCCCTAAACAAGTTAAAAAACCAACCTCAAACACTAAACAAGATCAAGAAACAAGCAAACATTTCAAAGATCATGAAAAAAAGCAAAGGGTGCAAAAGATCAAATAAATTAAAGTTAAAAGACACAAAGAAACACTTAAATACCTAAAAACAACCTAGAAACATAACCTAAAAGCACACTTATCAACTTCCCCACACTTAAACCGTTGCTTATCCTCAAGAAAAATCAAACACAACCAATCCATCCTATCAATTCATCTTCAGAAGGATTAAGAGCATACAATCTTTCAAACTTCAACCAACTCAAATGTCAAGCCACTATACACATCATGACTAATTTTCATTAGCATACATAAACAAATTCAACTTATGATACTATTGATCAAAGGCAAGCATATATTCAAAATGGATCTTCCTCACGAAATTCACTCATTTCACTCAAGTGTTTATTAGTTTTTCACTCAAAACTCTATATAAGAAAGCACACTACCATAGGCTTGCAAATAGACCAATTCTCCTCTATAGTGATTACATGTAAAAATAGATCAAAAGGAGTTTGTTTAAGGTTATAATGGGGTTAACGTTAAGGTTGGTGAAAAAGGGTATGAAGGATTCTTCACAAGCATTCATGAAGTGCTAACTACCTAAAAGGGATG
>JAOXYD010197725.1:0-22795 GCA_028565735.1 Pinacopodium congolense | reverse complement strand
CTCATGATATAATAAGAAGCAAAGTCATGCTCGTCCCTTCATAATTTAAGTCATGAGCGTGACTTTCCTCATATATATATAATATATAATATATATTACATATTATGTATAATAATAAGGAAAGCCACACTTGTGACTTTAGTTAGCTTAAAATTTTCAGAACCAGAGTCGTGTGATTTTCTTCTTTTTCTCTCGTCATTCACTCTCGACTCTCTCTAAAATTTTGCCATAAACCCAAATTTTTCTTTGAATACTCATAAATTTGAGTTTAATTTTTCACCTACTACTTTTATCTAATTACGTCAACTTAAAAATATCTTCCAAAATACAAAAAAAATCAAAAAAACATCAAATTCTACATATTTGGTATCAAAAATCATTTTTTGGCGATTTTTCAAGTTTCAAACTAAATTTAGCAGGTGGTAGGAGCCATAGCATCATCTTAATGCCTACATTCATCTCCATCAAGTAATTTTAAGAATTTGAGTAGAAATTGGTAAATTTCTTAATCTTAAGATTTATAATTTTTCAATTTTAATAATTTTTCATTCAATTAGTTATTAATTAGTGATTACTTTATTAAATTTAAGTATTAGGAGTTAAATTTGGTATGAATACATATAGATTGAATCAATTTCGAAATTAGGTAGAATTAGAATTTTAGAATTGGGAATTTTTAATTTTAGGTAAAATTATATTAAGTTTTATAAAATTTAATGTATATTCATGTAATTAGATGTATAAATGATCTAATTGAATCTTCAATTTTATTTTATTTGGTAGAATTTGAATTTTTCCTAATTTTAGGATATAAAAATTAGAGAATTTTCAAGTTTAGGTAAAATTATATTAAGTTTTATGAAATTGGATGTATATTCATGTAATTAGATATATGAATGAGCTAACTGAATCATTATTTTCATTTAATTTAGTAGAGTTTGAATTTTTCCTAATTTTAGGAGTATAGAAATTGAGAAAATTTCAATTTTAGGTAAAATCGTATTAAGTTTTATGAAATTAAATGTATATTCATATAATTAGGTGCACGAATGAGCTAATTGAATCATCAATTTCATTTAATTTGGTAGAATTTTAATTTTTCCCAATTTTAAGAATATAAAATTTAATTTTAAATGTAATTAATTTATTTTGTTTAATGTATTAATCAATTGCATTAATTTTGACATATAAATGGAGGGTAGTTCGACATCAAGCACTACTAGTGATACTTTAATCTCTTCTGAGATATTTAAAGATCCGCATTGGCTCACAGTACACCAGTTCCTAGTTTTAGTGTGAGGAGTTAGGTTATATGTAATTATTATGGTAAGACTTTGAAAGGTAGAGGAATTAGAAGATTGAAAAGGCATTTAACCAGAATAAAGGGCGATGTGGAGCCTTGTAAAAAATTTCCTTATGATATTAAGTGACAAATGAAGACTTAAATTGAAGAGTATCAGATAGAGAAAGATAGAAGGGCCAAAATGAGTTTCAGTATTGGTAATATGAGTTCATTTTTCAGAGGTGGTGATATTGATGTTGGTGGATCTGATGTTAGAGTATCTTCTATCCCTTTAACCGAGAAAGAAGGAAGTAGTTTAGGCAGCATTGAGGTTAAATAGAAAAGAACGAGGTCATTGATTGGGTTTTTTGCTCCAAAAACAACTCTAGGAGTTCAACCTTCTATTCGTACCCCCATGCATACAAGGGAAGGAAGTGATAAAATAGATATAATTATGGTTAGATGGTGGTATGATACATATTTATCATTCAATGCTGCTCAATCACATTATTATTAGCCTATGGTAGATGTAATTGCCTCTTATGGTCCAGGATATAAGGTGTAATTGTCTCTTATGATCCAGGATATAAGACTTTTCGATGCATGATTATAAAGATAAACTTCTTGCCAAGTCTGTTGCTCATATCAGATAGTATTTAAAAGAGAAAAGGATAATTTGAGCTCGTTACAGGTGTTCAATTATGTGTAATAGTTGGACTAGTCATAGTTTGGAGACTTATATTAATTTCTTAGTTTATTCTGACAAAGGGATTATGTTTTTCAAGTCAATTGATACATATAGTATAATTAGGAATACTAATTATTTGTTTTTTTTTCTTTTTGATGAATTTGTTAATGAAGTTGGGCTTGAGAACATTGTCTAGTCCGTCACTAACAATGATGCAGCTTACAAATCAGTTGGGGGGAGGCTAAAAAGTACATGTAACTCTTTCTATTGGACTCTATATACTACTCACTATATTGATTTGATGTTAGAAGATTTCAGAGATAGTGAATAGTTTCATACGATAGAGGAGATTATACAGAAGGCAAAGAAGATAACGAGATTTATTTATAACCGTATGTAGGTGTTAAACTTGATGAGAAGAGAATTTACAGGCGGGAGGAACTTATGTCGTCCTACAGTTACCAAATTTGCCACAAACTTTCTAATACTATGGAGTTGATGAAGAAGGAGTTACATCAGATGTTTACTAGTGATAGGCGATTAATTTCTTAACATACCAGGTCCAATATCAGATTGGAGGCTGCTTTCATTCTTATTGAGGATAGGGATTTTGGATCCAACTATCAATTTATAGTTAGAGCTTATGAGCCTTTGATTAGAGTCCTTCATTTGGTAGACAGTGATGAAAAGTTAACGATGAGATATTTTTATAATGCTATGGCGAGGGAAAAGGAAGATATAAAGGTCAATTTAAAGAATAAACATGTACTATACATCCCTTTCATATCTATCATTCATAATAAATGGGAAAATCAGTTATACACTCTTTGACTTACTGTTGGGGCATTCCTTAATCCAAGTGTCTACTTCTCGTATGATTTCGAAAAAAGAGTTGAAGTTAATAGGAGGATACTCCAAACCATTACAAATATTGTCACTTATGAGAAGATTCAAGACATCCTTACCTCATAGATAGTGGCATATAAGGAGGCTATTGGTGATTTTGAAATACCTTCAGTAGTACGACAAAGATAGAAGCTCAATCCAACTATACATTTCTTTGTTTTTTTACTTGTTTATAATTAATCATTACTTTATTTTATTTATAAGATCCTTTTTTATCTTATAGTTACTTTGTAAGATCATTTTGGTTATGATGTTTTATAATTGCAAAGGTTTACAATTCGTATTTTGAGTTAATCTATAAGTGTAACTGGATGTAAAAGAAATTGGAGCATATTCATCTTCATCTACTCCAAAAAGAGGAATAGATTGGAGCATAAAACCTTAAATGATTTGGTTTACATTAGATATAAACTGAAGTTTCAAGAGATGTATGTTCTTTTTGTTATTATTATTATTATATTCAATATCATTTAGAGAATCTCGTTAGTAATTTGACTTAATTTTTTACTAGGATTTTGAGTATAACAATGAATGATGATGCTCATATTTCTTTGGATCATATTGATACTTTAGTTAATTGGGTATATGAGAAACTAAGTCTTCTAGATGTGAGCGACTTGTAAAGAGATGCTGATACTCATTGGGAGGATGTTAATATGTCCTTTGCTAGGATGATACTAGATTAGGGTGGAAATCAGGTTCCTCTTCCTAATGAAAATTTTGTAGTTAATGATAGGTGAATATAGCTTGATTTTAGTAGTCAGTGGCCTGGGCAGTGAATATTCATATATTTTCATGTTTTTCTCCTCTTTTTTATAATGTTTGATATACATGTTAAATTTTATAAATGCTAACTATTAATCATTTTTAGACTTCAATTCTACTTTATCGAGTTCCTTTAGTGAATATTGATGTTAGTTATGGTATTTTTTATTTTACATATTATTTATTGTATGATATTTGGATATAATTGTTTATAACTTTATGATTGAAGGTTATTATTTGAGATACTCTGATTTATTGATATTCAGTAATTTGTATCTATATTTATGTTATTTTTGTTATATTAATTTAGACTCATATTTATTTGAAAAATAGATGAAAATTAGTATTACTATGAATGAAGAATATAATTTTTTTGTTATATATTATTATTATTTCATAATGTTTTGATAAATTAACATTAAGTTATAATAATTTGATGATTACTATTTTGTTTATATTAATTCATGTTGTAATTTATTTGAAAAAATATGTGAAAATTGATATTAATAGATATAAATATTGTATGAAAATTATATTATATTTATTTTATTAATTGAATGTTTGAGACAAGTTGAAATTATGTTAACAGGAGATGCATAATATATATAAGGACTATTTTGTAGATTTTATAAAATTTAATGATCATTTTATAATTTTAAAAAATTAGTCAGTACTCGTAGAATACCTTTTCGGAGCGAAAGCTAGTATCACTACGGTACTTATTTTTAAAACTTTGATTCCAATGCCACAAGTACTAGACATTATTATACCGTATGTTTTTGCCTTTACATATTGTCATTCATATGCACTGAAAACTTGGATAATAAGATGATCAGAATACTCTAATATCATCATAAAAAGGAATGTTCTCTTTTAGCTTACTAAGATCTAGGGTGCATTTAGAATTTATTGGCGAAGTACAATTCTTTGAAGACCTATATGATTGTTGTCGTGAAGCTGATGGTCGCAACAATAAAACTATAATAGTTACTGGACTAAATGGTGACTACTTGAGGTATTCAGTAACCTCCAAGCTTGTTCTATTTGCAAAACGAAGGAGAAGCTAACCAAACTGATTGGTGGGGCTGAGATTTACATGACCGTATGTTGCCAGCACTATGTCAGTGACCAAGTGGCCATGGAAGCTGCAAGAATTGCAGACAATTCTTGTATAACTCAAAACATCCCATTTATTGGAATAGTACTGATGGCGCATCCTGACACTAAAAATCATTTGTATTATGTTTCTGGTACCAGGTTGTAATCATTTGTACTATGTTCCTAGTACTAGGTTGTATTATATAATTTGGATTTTTTTAAGGAAATTGATGCAAACCCACTTACATTTTCTTACATTTTATTAAGGAGAACATCTTTATTAATACCTCCTAAATCTCTTTAGAAAGTATTTGCTTGAAGTTTGGCTTTTTCTTTTTGTTCATCTTGCTTGAAATTTATTTTTTTGGGTCTATTGTGATTCATACGTTAAGTGTCTTGGTGCTTTTAAGATTTAAACTTCAGGTGCTTAGAACTACTGTAAAGCTTGGCTATTCCAAACTAAATAACTAATGATTTTGGCTACAAATTGATCATATTTTCTAAAATTTCCAAAATTAATGATTATTACAATGGTCCCTCAGAATTGCACCAATCTCTTTAGTTGGTTAATTTTCTTTAAATCCACCGTAAATATGCTAATGACTGACTTGATTGTACCTATCTGGATGATTTTAGAATTGGAAATATATGTCAAAGATTTGTCTTCGCCCTTCATGTTGAAATTTTCTTTGAATTTGCAACCTATTGATACATATTCTTAAGAACTCAAAGATGGCAAGTAAAGTTTTGAAAGACTCGGGCAAAGGCATTCAAGAAATTGAAATTCAAAATTAATGGAATGAAATGTTAGAATAATTTAATGTGGCCCATTTATTTGAGTCAAGTGTAAGAACCCAATATGATAGTCATTGGGTGTTAAAGAGTTTGGCTCAAATAGGTCTAATGAACCTTTCTCTCTCCCTTAAACTTATATTAGTCTTATAGTTTCAATTAATTGAAACAAAAAGGGACATTATAGATTTCTCAACCATTAGAGAACATTGAAGAGAGGGAAGAATATTATTATAGATCAATACACTAAGGATACAGGTTTGATTAGTCATAGTGTTAATCGATCCTGATAAATGCTTTCAATTGGTATCAGAGCATAGTTATTACCTTGGTTTCTCGTCTATCTTAATGTTCTCTTCAATTTCTCATTTTCAGCATTAATGGATGTTAACATCCAGTTTTCTCGTATGAATGTTTGCCTTGAGTCGAATCTGTCTTGAACGTTTTGGCCTGTATTTTGAATGTCTTATGATAGCCTGATTTATAAGAAACCAACAAAATAGTTAATTGTTATATTATGGATTAAGCAATAAAATTAAGACTGGAGAATGGACAATCATGAATGTTTATGTGGCCTTAAAGAACTGAAAAGTAATTGGTTTGAGAATTGCTCTTGGTTTCGAATTGAAGAAAACTTAGGTCTAAAGTGAGAAACTAAGTGAGAACAAAGATTTTAGAGTGAGAAAACTTTGTATGTTGATTTTTGATCACCGAATGGGTTAAGGTAGCTAAAATCGTTGGAAGCTTTTGGTTTTGGAAACGTAAACATAAAAAAACGAAAACTACTGCAGAAACAACGATTGGATGAGGAAGATGAGGTGTGTGCCCGTCAGACGCCTAACAGGCAAAGAGAGGAACTGCAGGCGTTAGCAAGGCAGGCGCTAATGCGTGCACTACACGCACCAATCGAGCCTTTGCATGTCATCCGAACTGTAGCGTCTAGGTCCATGTTTTCCAAGTTTATTGGGTCAAATTTTCAACTGTTATGGGCTCCTATTAGACTTTTGAATTTAAGTTGGACCTAGGCCTAGAATTATAGAGTTTTTGGATCTTTCAAATAGTTATGATCAAAATTAAGGCTTTTAATTTGAGTTTATGAACCTTTATTTTGAACCCCTATTATAGAATTATTATTTTGACTCCTAATTGATTGATTGATTAATTAATTAATTAATTATTTTTTGTCTTATATGTATAAATGTTACGCATATTTTTTATGCATAATATACTTTTGAAAATTAGTACCATATTATATTTTTAATTGATACTTTAAATATTTTATATTATGTCATACTTGAAATTAAATTTTCAAATTACATGTTTGATTTTTATACATGATATTATTGTGATTAAAGAGAGTTTGTTAGTCACCAAAGTAACCAAACTAATCAAATAAATTATGTCATGTATGATTATTATCCAATTAAATTTTTATTGCATGGCAAGCTTATTAGTCACCAAAGTAGCCTATCTTGGAAAATTTTTAAACATTTAATTGTCAATTTTCAATTTTTCATGTTGTTATGACGCTATTAAATGACATAAAAGTTTTATTGAACAATTAAGATCTTTAATTATAAAGCTAGGAGGTCACCCAAAGGTGGATCATTACTTATAATTAATGATGTTAAAGGGACTTATCAACATATTTAGTTAATATGATTGTATATCTAAAGATATCATGCATGTTGACTAGAATATGATTGATTATCCATTATAGTGAATTAGGTTACAACTATGTATTTAAATATCACCCAAAGGAGAATTTAATACATAATCAAAAGTATTAGTTAGTTTGAATCCATTTAGGTTTACTCAAGGCGTTAATGTGTGAGATATATGTTGTGCTTGCAGTATCGACTAATTTGTTCACTTTAGGAAATGGTCTTATCAAGTTCAATGGTCTGAACTATGCGGATTAGTCTGAATAAATCCAGTTTCAATTGAGTATAATGGATTTGGACTTAACTTTAGTTTCAGATACAAAGCCTGCAGCTATAACCGAGACTAGTTCTGTAGCTAACAAGTCTTATTACAAGACTTGAAAACGGTCTAATAGGCTGAGTTTGAGCTTAATGCGAATGACAATCGCAGTAAATGTGAAGCCATCAATGACTAAGACGGACAATGCAAAGGAGTTCATGTTGAGACTTAAGGAATACTTCCAATTTGATATAGTTGACAAGTCCATAGTATGGACTTTAATGAGTAAGCTGACTACTAAGAAATTTGATTGGTCTCAGCCTATTCATGATCATGTAATTCATATGTCAAACCTATCTGCAAAACTGAAATCCATGGGTATGGATGTGAGTGATTCCTTTCTGGTACAGTTCATTATCAACTCACTTTCCCTTGAGTTCGACCAGTTCCAAGTGAACTATAACACTATTAAAGAAAAATGGAACCTTCAAGAGATTAAGGCTATGTTGGTTTAGAAGGAAGGAAGATTGAAGAAAATGAAGGAGCACTCTATTCATCTCACTTTTCATCAAGGAGCTAGTAGCAGTAAGAATAAACCAAAAAAGAAGAAAGATAAGGACAAGACTCTCAGAAAGGTTAATGAGGGCCAAATTCGTAAGGAATTTAGGTGCCATTTCTGCAAGAAACCTGGTCACTTTAGAAGGGATTGTCTGAAATGAAAAGCTTGGTTCAAAAAGAAAGGTACATATTATGTTTCAGTATGTTTTGAATCAAACCTTATTGAAGTACCTAATAATACCTAGTGGTTAGATTCTGGTACAAATATTTATGTGTCACATGTCTTACAGGGATTCCTTTCAATCTAAACCATAAATAGAATTGAAAATTTCTTCTATATGAGGAACATAATGAAGGCACGAATAGAAGGCATTGAAACTTATAAATTGATTTTGGACACTGGGTGTTACTTAGATCTAGAAAAGTGTCTTTATGTTCCTAAATGTGTTAGGAATTTAGTTTCTGTTGTAAAATTGGATGATGTAGGATTTCAATTTAAGATTGAAAATGATGTTTTTTTGGGTATAAATACAAGTACTATTATGGTTATAGTACTTTAATGAATTGCTTATATCATTTCAATCTTGATGTTGATTTTGCTGAATCTCTGTATCATGTTGATCATATTATAGGAAGTAAATGTAGTGCACATAATGATTGTTCAGCTTTTTTGTGGCACAAAATATTAGGTCATATATCCAAGGAAATGGTATAGAGGTTAATGAAAAATGAAATTTTACCTCAATTGAATTTTGTTGACTGTGATATATATGTGAAATGAATTAAAGTTAAGAAAAACAATCACAAAACAAAGCATCCAGCCTCAAGAAGTGGCGAATTACTTGAATTAATACACACTAACATCTGTGGTTCTTTCGACGTTAATTCTTAGGGCAGTGAAAAATATTTAATTACCTTTATCAATAACTTCTCACGATATAGTTATATTTATCTGCTGTATGAAAAATCTCATTCTACGGACATCCAAGAGATGTTCGTTAATGAGATAGAAAGGCAGTCAAATAGAAAAGTAAAGATTATGAGGTTTGATAGAGGTGGAGAATATTATGATAAGTTTGATTAAAGTGAAAATTTTCCAGGTCCATTTGCAAAGTTTCTTGAGAGTCAATGCATATGTGCGCAATACACAATGCCTAGCACACTACAACAAAATGGTGTAGCAGGAATCATACTTTTATAAAAGTGATTAGGAGTATGTTAAGTTATAGTAATGTACCTTTATCATTGTGGATGCATGCATTAAAGACTGCTGCATATATACTTAATAAGATTCCTAGTAAAGCAGTTCCTAAGATACCTTATGAACTGTGAACATGAAGGAAACCTAATTTACGACATCGTCACATTTGGAATTGTCTGGCAGAACTAAGGTTGTATAATCCACATGAAAAGAAGTTTGATGCAAGAAACGTTAGTGGTTATTTCGTTAGCTATCCTGAAAAGTCAATGGAGTACAGATTTTACTGTCCTAACCATAATACGAGAATAGTTGAGTCTGGTAACGCTCGGTTCATTGAAAATGGTCAAATCAGTATTAGTGTGGAACCGTAAAAAGTGGATATTCACGAGAATCGAGTAGTAAATACTCGGAGTCGAGTAGCAAGTAGTACATCAAATGTGTTTCCACCGGTTATTATTCCTTTTATTGCATCACGGATACGCAACATGTCAGAATAACAAATAAATGCTCCAATTCTACAAATTAAACATGTTAATGAAGAACCAGTTCTGGATGTGTAAGTTACACATGATCAAGTGACGCCATAAGAAATAACATTACGAAAGTCTGTAAGGTAGAGTCATTTCTTTTAAAGCCCATGTATTTGAGTCTAGTGTAAGAACCCAACATGATGGTTATTGATATTAAAGAGTTGGGCTCAAATAGGGCTAATGGACCTTTCCCTCTCCCTTAAACTTATATTAGTCTTATAGTTTCAATTAATTGATACAAAAAGGGACATTACAGATTTCTCAACCATTAGAGAACACTGAAGAGAGGGAAGAAGATTATTGCAAATCAATACACTGTGGATATAGGTTTGATCTGCCATAGTATTAATTGATCCTGATAAATGCTTTCATGAAAAAGCAAATATAGAAATAATTACATGTACGCCGAGAGAATTCCACTAGTGTATTTTGTAATACCATCACTCAAGGCTTTTGTTTGTAATGAGAGGATGATGATGATTAGTGAGTTTTTGGGGGTGATATAGGATGGTATGGGATTGACCTATGGATCTAGACTTTTTCGTATAAATGATGTAGAAATTGTTTTTGGATCAAACTGATTTTAGGTTCATTGTTTTATTTATTGTATAAATTTTTTTACATTAATTGTCAAATTTTGAATAAAAATGATATTCTTTTATATCTGAAATGCTTACAATAAGTTTGATATATATATAATTTAATTATTTTAAATAGAAATAAACAATTTTAATTCCATGATTTATAGAATATTCTAATATAATATCTATTCCCAAAATTTAAAGGATTTCTATAATTAATGGGATATCCTAATATAATATAAAATTTAGTCAATTATAATAAATATCAATAAATATGCATGATTTTGTTACACATCCCCTTAAGCTGATAAATAAGTGTTCTTCATTCCCATCTTGGAAATAATAGTTTGAAAATTTAGCTATTTAAACCTTGATAAGAATATCAACCAATTAACCGTGAGTGGACACATAAAGAGTATAAATTAATCCACTCTCTAACTTTTTCTTGATAAAATGTCTATCGATTTTAATGTGCTTCGCTCGATTATGTTGAATTAGATTGTGACTTATGTTGATTGCAGACTTATTGTCATATTATAGTCTCATGGGACCATCCCACTTAACCTTCAAATCTTCAAGAATAATCTTCAACCAAAGTAGTTCACACACACTTAAGCCATTACTAGAAACTTAACCTCTGCACTTGATCGAGCTATTATCCCTTGTTTTTTACTTCTCCAAGTCATAAGGTTCCCACTAAGAAAAGTACAATATCCAGAACTTAATCTTTTATCAACAACAGAACCAATATAATCAGAATTAGTGTATGTCTCAAAAACCAAAGCTCCATTTCTTTTAAACAAAATACCCATTCTTGGTGTTCTTGTAAGATATTGAAGTATTCTTTAAACTACTTGAAGATGAATTTCCTTCAGACTATGAACGAATTGGCTAATTACACTTACTGTATATGTTATATTTGGTTATGTGTAAGATAGATAAATCGGTCTTCTTACTAGGCATTGATACATTTATTTGTCTACTGCAACATCCTCCTATTCTTTTTCAAGTTTAAGATTCGGGTCAATAGGGGTAATTGCAGGTTTAGATGTTGTCTTGCCTATTTCCTTGAGAAGATTTGTAACATGTTTTTATTGTGAGATAAAAATTCCTTACCTAGAATACACAACTTCAATTCCAAGAAAATACTTCAACTTTCCTAATGTCTTAATTACAGTTTCTTTAGCTAATCTTTGACTCGACAATTGTTTTTCTCTATCATCATCCCATATCACAATGATGTTTTCAACATATACTAGAAAAACTGTAATGTCTTTTAAAAGAGAGTGTTTAATAAACAACGTATGATCTCCTTGCCTTTATTTGTACACCATAACCAACATAACTCTTGCAAATCTTTCAAACTACGCTTGAAGTGATTGCTTAAGGCCATAAAATGCCTTTTTCAATCTACACATAGTATGAGCAACCAAATTCCTCCCATAACCTAGTAGAACTTCCATATAAAGCTCTTCTTCTAGTTCTCCATGTAGAAACACATTCTTGACATCATACTATTATAGTTCTTAACCATAATTAGCGGCTAATGACAATAATATTATAACCGTATTCATCTTTGCAATAGGAGCAAATATCTCTAAATAATCAATCTCATAAGTTTGTGTATAGCCTTTAGCTACTAACCCCGCCTTGTATCTCTCAATTAATCCATCTGCCTTATATTTTACTGTATATACTAATGTTTTAAAAATCGGTAAGGGCCAGTAGTATACAGAACTGACCAGTAACCGGTATGGACCGGTTAAAAACTGTATTGGGTCAGCTTTCTGGCCCATGTTAATGAAGTTGGACCAGTATCATAAATATTAAAGATTAAATCATGATTTTAAAAAATATATATAAGCATTGGTCAACCGATGCTAAGGCATCGATCGACTAATGTTACATATAAATTGCAATAGAAGTCTTTTTTCCTTATTTTCTTCTTCTTATTTTCGTCTTTTCTCTTAGCCAAAATCCGTAATTTGCTATAACTCCAAATTTTTCTTAAAAAACTCATATATTTGAGTTTAATCTTTCACTCACTACCTCCATCTAACTTTAACTTAAAAATACTTCTTTAAACATCAAAAAATCACAAAAATACCAAAATTTACATATTTGATTTCCAAATCATTTTTTAACGATTTTTCAAGTTTTAGGCCAGATTCTGACAGGTGGTAGGAGTCTTAGCATTTTCTTAATTTCTACATCTATTTTCATAAACCAATTTAAAGAATTTGAGATAAAATTGGTAAATTTCTTAACCATAAGATTTGATATTTTTCAATTTCGTTAATTTAAATTAGTGTTTATTAATCAAATTTAAACATTATAAAAGTTGAATTTGGTATGAATACATATATATTGAATCAAATTCAAAATTAGGTAGAATTACAGTTTCAAAGTTAAAAATTTTCAATTTTGGGTAAAACATAGTACAAATGTTTTATGAAATTGAATGCATTTTCTTATAATTAGATGTATGAATGAGCAAATAAAATCATTAATTGCATTTGATTTGGCATAATTTTAAATTTTTTAAATTTTAAGTAAAATTGAGAAATATGATATTTTCAATTTTAGGTGAAATTGTGTCATGTTTTATGAAATTGAATGTATATTCTTATAATTAGATGCATGAATAAGCCAATAGAATCATCAATTACATTTAATTTAGTAGAATTTGAATTTTTCTCAATTCTAGGTGCAATTTGAAAATTGAATACATATTCTTGTAATTAAATGCATAAATGAGCTAATAGAATTATCAGTTGCATTTGATTTGGTAGAATTTGAAATTTTCCTAATTTTAGTTAAAATTAGGAAATTAATAATTTTTTATTTTAGGTGAACTTGTGTTATATTTTATGAAATTGCATGCATATTCTTATAATTAGATGCATGAATAATCTAATAAAATCATCAATTGTATTTAATTTGGTAGAATTTGAGTTTTCTCAATTTTAGGTAAATTTGAAAAATTGAAAATTTTTTAATTTTAGGTAAAATTTTGTTATATTTTATAAAATTGAATACATATTCTTGTAATTAGATGCATCAATAAGCTAATAAAATCATCAATTACAGTTAATTTGGTAGAATTTGAATTTTTCCAATTTTATTTGAAATTGAGAAATTGGAAATTTTCAATTTTAAGTGAAACTTTACTATATTTTATAAAATTGAATGTATATTCTTGTAATTAGACGCATGAATAAAATCATCAATTGCATTTAATTTGGTAGAATTTGAATTTTTTCAATTTTAGTTGAAATTGAGAAATTGAAAATTTTCAATTTAAAGTGAAATTTTGCTATATTTTATAAAATTAAATGTATATTCTTATAATTAGATGCATGAGTGAAATAATAGAATCATTAATTGCATTTAATTTGGTAGATTTGAATTTTTTTAATTTTAGGTGAAATTAGAAAATTGGAAATTTTCAAATTGTATTATATTTTATGAAATTGAATACATAGTCTTGTAATTAGATGCATGATAGAATTATCAATTGTATTTATATAATGACTTATGTATATTTCATCAATTACAATTAGTTTGTTTTGTTTAATGCCTTAATACATTACATATATTTAGACAGGTAAGTGGAGGGTAATTCTACATCAAGTACTACTAATGATATTTCAATCCCTTATGGGAGATTCGATGATCTAGCATGGACTCATAGTACATTGGTCCCTAGTTATGGTTTGAATAACTAAATTATACGTAATTATTTTGGTAAGACTTTTAAAAGGTGAAAGAATTACAAGATTGAAGAGACATTTATCTAAAATAAAAGGTGACGTAAAATCTTGTAAGAAGGTTCCTCATGATATGAGGTGGTAAATGAAGAGTTTGATAGATGAGTATCATATATAGATAGATAGAAAAGCCAGAGTGAGTTTCAATATTAACAGTATGAGTTCATTTTTCATAGCTAGTGGAGCTAATGCTGTTAGAGATAATGTGAGTGGATCTAATATGGGAGGACTTTCTATCCCTTCTACCCAATAAGAATGGAGTAGTTGAGGTAATGATAAGGTTAGACAGAAAAGATTGAGTTCATTTGCTATTTTTTTTCTTCAAAAACAACTTCAGAAGCTCAATCTTCTATTCGTGCCACCATACAAATAAGGAAAGCAGATGATCAAGTAGATATAGTTATGGCTAGATGGTGGTAGGATACAGATCTGTCATTCAATACTGCTTAATCACATTATTATCAACCTATGATGGATGTCATTACGTTTTATAGTTTGGGATATAAGACTTATTCGATGCACGACTATAAAAATAAACTTTTTGTCAAGTTTGATGGTGAGAAGAGACATTATTTTTTTTTAAAAGGGTAACTTGTATTGTTTATGGATGTTCTATCATATGTGATGGTCTGACTAATTAGAATCAGGATACTTACATCAATTTCTTGGTTTATTCTATCAAAAGGACCATATTTTTAAGTCAGTTAATGCATCTGGTATGATTAGGAATGCTAATTATTTGTTTTATCTTTTTTATAAAGTTTGTTAATGAAATTGGACCTGAAAACATTGTTTAATTTATCACTAATAATGATACAACTTGTAAATCAATTAGAAGAAGGCTACAGAATATATTACTCTTTCTTTTGGATTCCATGTACTGCTAAATATATCGATTTGGTGATGGAAGATTTCGAAAATAATAAATATTTTTCTATGATAGTGGAGACTGTATTGAAGGCAAAGAAGTAACTAGATTTATTTATAACCATATATGGGTATTGACTTTGATGAGGAGGGAGTTTTCCAGTGGGAAGAACTTATGTCACCTTACGATTACTAAATTTGCCACCAAATTTCTAACATTATAGAAATTTGTGTTATTAAAGAAGGAGTTGCAACAAATGTTCACTAGTGATAAGAGATCAGCTTCTCAGCACGCTAAGTCTAATGTTGGATTGGAGGTTGCTTCCATTATTATTCAGGACAAAGTTTTTTGGTCTAGCTGTCAATTTGTAACTAAAGCTTGTGAGTCTTTGATTAAAATGCTTTGTTTGATAGATAGTAATGATCAACGGACGATGGGATATTTTTATAATACCATAGAGAGGGTAAAGGAAACTATAAAAGCCAATTTGAAGAACAAACCTACACTGTACATTTCTTTCCTATCTATCATTCATAACAAATGTAAAAATCAACTATGCACTCCTTTATTTGCTGTTAAGACATTTCTCAATCTAATTGTATACTTCTCGTATAATGATGAGAAGAGAGTTAGAATTAACAGGGAGATGCTAAAAACCATCACCATTTTTGTTGATTATTAGATAATGTAAGACCTCCTTAACTCATGGATAATGGCGTATAAGAGTATTATTGGTGATTTCGGGTTGCCTGTAGCACTAAAGCAAAGAGAGAAGCTCAATATAGGTATATATTTCTTTACTTTTAATACTTGTTTATAATTAATTATTAGTTCATTTTATTTATGGGATCCTTTCTTGGTCTTATAGTTACTTGAAGGGAGTTGTTTAGTAGTGATGTTTCATAATTGAATAGGTTTGCAATTCGTATATTAAGTTTATGTGTATGTTTGATTGAATGTGAAAGAAATTGGAATATGTTCGAGTTTATATACTCGAAAAAGGGGAGTAGATTAGAGTATAAGACGTTGAATAATTTGATCTATATTAGATACAACATGAAGCTTTAAGAGAGGTTTTTTTTATTATTGTTATATTCAATATTATTTATAAAATTTTGTTGGTAATTTGAATTTATTTGTTTATTACGACTTTAAGTATAACAATTAGTAATGATGATCCTATTTCTTTGGATCATATTGATACTTTGGTTGATTGGGAATCTGAGGAGTCAAGCCTTCTAGATGAGAGTGACTTGCATAGAGATACTGATGCTCGTTGGAAGGATGTTGATATGTCAATTGCTAGGATGAGATTGGATGAGGGTGGTGATCAGATTCCTTTTCCTAATAAGGATTTTTGTAATTGATGATATGTGAATCTAGCTTGATTTTAGCGGGCAATGCCCTGAACAATAAAGATTCATGAATTTTCAAGTTATTCTCCTCCTTTTTTATGATATTTGACGTATATGTTAAATTTTATCTATGCTAATAGTTACTTTTTTTTTTCAGGTTTCAATTCTACTTTATGGAATTCTTGTACTGAATACTGATGTTAGTTGTAGCATGTTTTTTTCATATATTATTTATTTTATGATGTTTAGATATGGTTGATTATAGTTTTATGATTGGAGGTTATTACTTGACGAAGCTCTAATTTATTAATATTTAGCAATGTGTATCTATGTTTCTATTATTTTTGTTATATTAATTAAAGTTCATATTTATTTGAAAAATAAATAAATATTAATATTAATCTTAATTAAAAATAGTTATTTATTTTATATTATTATTATTTCATGATGTTTTACTGTATTGATATTAAGTTATGATGGTTTGATAATTGTTATTTTGATTATATTAATTTATGTTGTAATTGATTTGAGAAATATGTGAAATTTGATATTAATGTATATAAATATTGTATGAAATTTGTATTATATTTATTGTATTAATTGAATATTTGAAATATGATGAAATTATATTTATAGGAGATGTATAATATATATAGGGACTATTTTGTAGATTTTATAAAATCTAGGAATCATTTTATAATTTTAAAAAGTTAGCCAGCATCGGTACTATTCCGAGCCAAAAACTAGCACTAGTAAGGTATCAGTTTTTAAAACATTGGTATATACCCACTTATAACCCATTGGATTCTTTCTTACAGGTAACATCACCAATAAATCCATCTCCTCATTCATAGCTCATTTTCATTTTTTATTAAATAAAGCTTCAGATAAAGTGATTGGGATGGTAATGATATTTCGGCTCACAAGGAAGGCTCTATGAGATGGAGAAAAATTTTTAAATGATAGAAAGTGTGTAATGGGATATAATGATCATTTTGTACACTGTCTAGTTCCTTTTCTGATGGTAATGGGAAGGTCCTACTCATCATTATCTATATGAACTTCAATTTCATTTTGTAGTGCAGGATCAGAAATTGTTACTTTATGTGAAGAATCTGAGTTGGACTCTTGAACCTGAATAGGTTTAGGAATAACCATCTTCTTTCTTATGAATACCTTACCTTTTCCAAATCTAACATCTCTAAGGATAGAATTAGGTTTTCTTTTAGGTCACTTGGTGTTTTAAGCTCGGGTCCAAATATGAACTATTCGGGTATAGAGTTAGACGATTGTTTTAGTATATATTTAGACAAGATGGATGAGAAGGTACATTTAGTGCTCTAGACCTTGACACATGAATCGGATTAGTAAAAAATTTCCCTTATCTTCCCTAATTTAATTCTCCTCCTAAACGTAAGAATTGTTGAAATACAAATCTTGTTCATTAAATGTAATACCCATTAAAACATAGAATTTCTTTGATAGAGGGTGATAACACTTATATCCTTTTTGAGTCTAAGAATAACCTATAAAGACGGATTTCAAAGCCCTTAGTTCCAATTTCTCCCTCTTTTTACTATGAACATGAACAAATGGCATACGCCCCAAAATTATAGGGACGAGATTATTGGTAATGTTTAGATATGGATAAAATGTTAAAAGGACGTCTATAGGACTTTTGAGACCCAAGACTCTAGAAGGCAATTTGTTTGTGAGATGAGTGGCTATAAGAACTGTTGCTTCCTCCAAAACATTCTTTTGAAACAATAAGGCTTGTGTTTTTTCAAGAAGGTGGACTTTTTTTTTTCTCTACTACCTAATCTTGTAATGGAGAATACACACAAGATGACTCATGAACTATCCTTTCTTTATGAAATTATGGGGAGAGGACATGATGGAAATAATCCTTGGCATTATTTGACTTAAATCTTTTGATAGCGATCCTAAATTGATTTTTTATTATGGGGTAAAATTTTGGGAGTATGGTACTAACATCATAGTTATGTTTAAGCAGAAAAATCCAATAACACGAATACAATCATCAATAAAAGAAGCAAACCATCTTACCCCAGAAAGACTAGAAATAGTACATGGATCCCAAACAGTGGTATACGCTTGTGTTTAGCAAAGTCACATACCTCACATTAAAAAATTTCAACATCAATATTTGTAAACAATGAGGAAAACATAATCTTAATAATTTGAAATGATGAATATCCTAATCGATAAAGCAAAAGCAAATTTTCTCTTTATATGATGCAACAAAATCTGTTATGAAAGAATGGGATGATCTATCCTTAGTTATATTCGATTGACTTAGTACTTCAAGATAGTAGAGGCCATCCTATTCCTAAGAAAGCCTAATAATCCTCTCAGAATCCTTGTCATAAAATACACAATGACTATTATAAAAAATCATGTTAAAATATAATTCTTAGGTGAGTTTTTATATGGAAACAAGGTTGGTAGATAATTTAGGAATATAGAGAACATTTTTCAGAGTTGTTGATGGACTTATTTTGACATCTCCTACACCTTCTATAATTGTTAAAAATCCATTAGCTGTAACTATTTTCCTACTATTTGGGCATATAGTGTAGGTTGAGAAACATTTGAATAGATAGGTCATATGGTTTGTAACTCTTGGGTCAATGACCCAAGAGTAGCTAAAGTTTATATCTAAGGCATTTGATCCAAAAGAAAGTGGAAACTTACCTGAATAAGCCAAAGAACAAGTACTTAAAGATCTTTCATTATTGTTGATAAGAGGTCTTACCTTCTCAATCTTTTATTGATTAAGACTAATTGGCTCTTATGATGTTGATTCACTTTGCAATGTTATAGAAATATGGATTTGTTCATTAGCCTATGATTGATCTCTTTTTGACACTATTCATAATTGGAAGACTTCCTATGAAGTTTCCATCATTTTCAAGGGTGTGACAAGGTTTCTTGTAATAATTACACCATAATTCATCATAGTTTAAAATCTTTGACTAATTATTTTTTCTACCCTTGGGTGGTCCCTCTCTCCAACTTGGTGATTGATTTGCTGCTTTTAGCCACTATTGTTGAACTATCGGTGTTCATAGTTCAAGCATTATTTCATTGAGATATTGAACCCCTATCTACCTAGAATTTGGATTCTCACTCGGTCAAATTTTAACTTGAGTCTAATAAGGAAGTCATAGACTTTATTTCCAAGGTATTTAGTTTTTATTACCCTATAATGATCAAGTTCTTGTCTTAAGGACTTTAATTGGTTAGCATATTCAGTAACAGTCTTACTCCTTTATTTTGCAGTCATGATTTTCACTTTAACTTTATACACTTAAGTTACATCTTTAGCTTTGGAAGAGGTTTGTTGCATAGCCTCCCAAATGTCTTTAGCTATAGCCAAGAACATACACATCACTTATTTCAAGAATCATAGAATTCTACAGCCAAGCCATGATCATGGAGTCTTCTTCATCCCATACTTCAAAACAAGGATCTTTTAGTTTTGGTCCCATGCTCGTTGTCACGATGTGACAGTTCAGTCGACCAAGATGTAAGGTTCAGATAGAAAGACCCAGAATCTTCTAGAAGACTCTACACACATCTAGACCCACAATTAGCTCCTTGATTGGTGGAGCAATGAATGGTGGTAGGTGGGGGTAGGTGGTAGAACATTTTAGAGATTCATTATAACCGTTAAATCAAATAAATCTTAAACCATCCATTTGAAAGGTGGAGGGCTATATAAGGGGTAAGGGTCTTCACTTGTATCATATCTCATTCTCTCATTTGTATTCTCTCTATAAGTGTATAGCTTTCTTTCATTAAAGTAATAAAGAGAGCTCTCCAAGTTTTTCAAGTTATCTTGTGTTCTTAGCCATCTTTCTTATTAAAGTTGCTTCTGTCAAGTGTTCGATTAAAGTACTCTTAAAAAGTACTTGTGAGAGGTTGAACTAGAATTCAAGCTGAGGTAGGCGATCCCGAATCGTGGAGTTTGCTAGTGTTACATGTAGTTTCGGTAGGGAAAGTCCGAGCCTGTGACAGTTGGTATAAGTGCCAAGTACGAAAGGAATCATAGATACCAAGCAAGTTGGTATTAGAGCCTAATGTTGGTGAGAGTGTCAAACGGTTCGAAACAAGTAAGTCATTCACTTAAACTTTACTTGTATTGCTTGAAAGATGGCCAGTACAGGAAGTGAGACTACCCATACTGATGGAGCTTCCAAACAAGTTGCTCGTGGGAGATCCAAGTCAAGGGAAGCCTTAGTGGATATCGATGGTAGGCTAGCAAGAGCTGAGCTTGTCATAGCCAAGGGGCAAGAGAAGTTCGAGGAGCATGAACACCGCATCGAGGAACTCGAAAATTAATTTGAGGAAGTTCGTGAGTGGGTGCAAGGTGTCTTGAACCAGGCCTTCTCAAAATGTCTAAACCAAGTGGAGGCTTTGAAAGGAGTCATGCAATCGGAGCTTGCGGTCATGAAGGAGGAGCTTGAGAAGGTTTCCAATGAGTTGAAGGAGACTAAGGATGAGCTCGTGATATGTAAGAAGGCAATTGCTCAAGGAGGAAGCATTTCTGTCCTTATGGTGGTCACCAATCCTTCAAAGATGGATGTTTCGAAGCCCAAGGTGTTCAAAGGGCAAAGGAATGTGAAGGAGGTAGACAATTTCCTATGGAGCTTAGAGTGGTACTTTAAGGAACTCGGTGTTGTGGAAGACACTGTTATGATTAATCGTGCCACACTCTTCCTCGAAGAGACCACGATGATATGGTGGAGGAGGAGATATGGGGATATCGAGAGAGGGACATGCACTATCAATACATGGGCCGAGTTTAAGAGAGAACTTAAGAGGCAATTCTAATATGAGAATGTCGAGGAGGAGGCGAGAGACAAGTTGAGGCGCCTCCACTAAGATGGAAGCATAAGGGATTATGTGAAGAAGTTCTCTGAAGTGTTATTGGAGATCCCAGATTACTCCGATAAGGAGGCCTTATTTGCATTCAAGGATGATTTCCAAAATTGGGTGAAGATGGAAGTACAACACCATGGAGCGCAAGACCTTGCAAGTGTCACTGCCATTATCGAATCTCTCATCGAGTTTCAGAAGTCCGAAGTCCCTCAAAGACAAAGGCAACAAGGAGAAGAGTAGGGGAGACTACCCACATGGCAAGGAAAAATTTTACAAATATGGCAAGCATAAGAAGGTTAAGAGCATCGAGGGAGACACCAGTAAGGAGAAATTTCAACCTAAATGTTTCCTTTATGATGGTCCTCATAGGATAAGAGATTGGTCGAAGATGAGCAAGCTCTCGACAATATTTGAGGATAAGGCAGAGACTAGCCAAACCAAAGAGGAGAGGATGTGTTCCTTACAACTCCTCAATGCCATTAAGAAGATGCCAAAATCCGAGAAGAAAGGCTGTTTGTTCGTGAAGGCCAAAGTAGGTGGCCAAGTGGTGAAAGCGTTGGTAGATACGAGAGCTACCAATAACTTCATTCATGTAGATGAAGCAAATCGGTTAGGCATCAAATGTTGTGGTAAGGAAGGGTGGATCAAGGCTGTGAACTCCAAGCCTACTTCCATATATGGGAGTGCCTGAAATGTGAAGGTATGCCTTGGTGATTGGTATGGCTTAATTAACCTTACAGTTGTTTCGTTGGATGATTATCCACTAGTGCTCGGTATGGAGTTCTTCGATAGCATGAAGGTGATGCCAGTTCCGTTTTCCAATGCCTTGCGTATCTTGGAGGAAGGCAAGATGTATATGGTCAAGCTATCGAGAGAGACGAGTAATCTAGCCAAGCGTGTTTCGGCTATCCAACAATTTAAGAGAAAGCCATCAGGTATACCGAAACTTTCACCAAGCGAGAAGGTGGATTATGATAGCATGGTGCGAGACAAGGTACCTCTGGAGTTCGATAAAGCTAGGAAGCAACCGAAGGAGTCAATGAGTGAAGACTCCAAGTTCGTAGAGAAGGCGAATTTAGTAACATGGAGCCACATCCGAAAATCATCCGAAAATCATTTGGAACCAAGCAAATTGGCAAGCTTTCGTAGCATCATGCGACTTGGTGATGAAGCAAATCCAAAAAGAGCAACTGAGGGGAAGGATGCTTGAGGGAAGACAACTTTGGGAGCCATCACAAGTCCTTTGACAAATTCTTTCAAGGAGACGAAGGAGCCAAGCCCACAAGCCATGAGTTCGAAAGAATTGGCAAGTCGAGCAAGGACACGCCGATTCGGGCATAAAGGTGGGACTACCGAAGGCAAACAACCATTCGAGCCAAGGAGGCAATGGTTGAAGAAGGAGAACATGGAGCAGCACAATGAAGGTGCGAGACCGAAGCAACGAGGGCGTTGCCAGGTTGAGTGGGGGAGGATGTCACGGTGTGACAATTCAGTCGCCCGAGAGGCGAGGTTCAGACCGAAAGACCCGGGATCTTCTAGAAGACTACACCCACAATTAGCTCCTTGATTGGTG
>JAOXYD010197711.1:0-22797 GCA_028565735.1 Pinacopodium congolense | reverse complement strand
ATTTGTTTTCAGCCCAATTGTTAGGGTTTAGACCTAGGGCATATAAATATGCATCTTATGTATTCAGATACATCTTTGGACATCTTTTTATCAGAATTGAGAGAAACTTCTCTTGGGTTCTTCATTGAACTGTAGAACTTATCAAGAATGATTTAATCTTATGGCGTTCAAATCTGACTTATCACTCCCTCTTTTCATCTTTTCTGGAGTGTTGGGTCTATATCCTTCTTTTTATCCTTTGTTTGTGTTTGTTATAACCTGATTTAGCTTTTTTGGAGGTACAAATCTATCTTGCTTGTTGTGGGTGTCCAGAATTAATTTGGGATTTACATCAAAGTGGGTTTATAGTGTGATTCTCAAATCCAAAAGCTTCTTGTCTTATTCTCCTAACAACAAAGATTCTTGGAGCTAGAGAAAAATTCTCAAAACTAGAGACACCACATTATACAAAACCTCATCATGATATTTGCCAACACAAAATGAAACCACAACCTGCTTGTGCACATTTTCTACACTATCATTCAACCATTGAAGAGTATATGGCCTAAGATCTTTAGTGGTAACCAAATTCAATTTTGATACCATTACCTCACTAGCTACATTAGCACAACTCCCTCCATCTATGATCATGCTACACACCTTTCCTGTGACATCAAATGTGAAAGATGTTCTCACGTTGCACATCATCTTCTTCTTTCTCTTGCACTTGTAATGCTCACCTTGTGACTAAGGCCTCTCCCTCCACTAGATATTTTTCTCTATTAATCTTAACTTCATTTGGTGGTAATTCATCATTAGGTTAACTCTCAGACTCAATGTCTCCATTTCCCATCAAGATCATGGTACGACGATTTGGACACTATGATGCAATATGCCCCCTGCCCAAACACTCAAAACACTTAATATCTCTATTTCTAGTTTGGAAGTCAGAATTTATAATTTCTTTGAGCTCACTTCCTTGATCTTGGAAGACTCAAATTTAGGCTTGTTATCACTCTTGGAATTATAGTCTTCCTTCACCTCCTTTTTACTCCAATTTGATTTCCAAGGGGAACTACCATTGGAATTATGCCGAACTCGCATGGAACCCTTCCTTTTAAATTGCTTCTCCACCTTCATGACTATATGAACCATGTTCTTAAACTTCACATAATGCTGCAGCTCAACCACATTAGCTATGTCTTTGTTCAGCCCATGTAAAATCGTGCCATAGTTGCCTCTCTATCCTCCTCAACATTTGCTCTAATCATGGTAATCTCCATCTCTTTATGTTAATCCTCAACAGTTTTGCTTCCTTGAGTGAGTCCTTGCCACTTTTGATATAATTCCCTATATTAACGATTGGGGATGAGTCATTCCTCATCATATGTCTCTCCCAATTTTTTCTTTTAACTGAAACAATCTGATCCCACCAAATAATTGCATATTCAGAGAATTCAACAGCTACAAGCTTGACTTTCTTCTCTTCGGAGTAGTTATGACAATCAAAGACCAACTCAACTTTCTTTTCCCACTTTAAATAGGCTTCAGGATCATTCTTCCATTGAAATGATGGAATGTTCATCTTGGTGCTTCCAAATCATGGTCATAGGTATCATGTCTTCCACCAAATTTCCTTCCACCTCTATTATTATTAAATCTATCCAATAATTCACCATCATCCCCTCTATTATCATCATAAAGCTCATTATCATCATGTCACTCTTACCTTCTAGCATTAGGAACATCATGAACTCTCCCTCTTTGCAAATATGCAATTTCTACATCTTGTCTATGCATTCTATCCCTTATCTCTCCAAACATTATAGTAATGCACTCAAATTGTTGTTGAATTGCTTTGAGCATAAAGTTGTCACTATTGTCTCCTTCACCAAGAACACCCTTATCCTTAGATGTCATGTTGTAAATTTGCAAGAAAAATAAAAAAAATCTTCACCAACACTCCCTTATATTTCTCTCAAATTAGTGTCACTCAACACTCGTGTTTACTCTTTTAAATGGATTTTGTTATAATGTGCTTGCCCTCCTGCCTTTTACCACTCAAACTTGCTCTTTAGGCTCTTTAAATAATTAACTAAATAAAACCAAGACAAATTAACCTTAAGTGACAAACTCAGGAGAATGTAACAAATATTGGGATTTAGAATGATTAATAAGAGCTCAGAAGACAAAGTAGGAATGATAAATCAACAACAAGTGTTCACTTAGTAAGATAGTGACTATTGTGCTCGAGGAACAAAAGAATATGCTCTGGTTGTTTTTGGAAAAAGAAATGCAAAAAATTAATCTGATCAGCTTTCAAGAGTCCAAGTTTTATCAATGCTGACCAGATTATTATTTCCACCTTTCTTCCTTTTTTTTTCTTTTTTTTGGTTTTGTTTTGTTACAAATCATAATATAATGACTTGAGTAGGAATCTGCACAATCTTAGTTACCCAAATAGATGCTTCAACACAAGAATTAGAGATCTAAAAGAGCTACCATGAATAGACACTTAGGGAGATGAAGAGTCCTAAAAAACAAAGATCATAACTATAGAATCTGGCCAGAGAAATGAATTTGGCCTAAAAATAAAGATTTAACAAGAGGGAAAACAAAGACACAAATGAACAAGAACACAAATCTGGCCTAAAAAAAGAATCTGACTAAAAAATGAAGGTCTAATAAAAGGAAAAAAAAAGATACAAATGAAAAAGAACACAAATATGCAAAATCTGCCCAGAAAATTAATATGCCAAAAAAATGAAGATCTAGCAAGAGGAAAACGGAAAGACACAAATGAACAAGAACACAAATCTATAAAATCTACCTAGAAAAATGAATCTGACCAGAAAATGAAAATCTAAGAAGAGGAAAACGAAACGATACAAATGAAAAAGAACACAAATCTACAAAATTTGCCTAGAAAAATGAATCTGGTATGAAAATGAAGATCTAACAAGAGGAAAATGAATGAAGAAGAACCCAAATCTGTAAAATTTGCCCACAAAAATTAATCTAATAAAAAAATGAAAATCTAATAAGAGGACAATGAAAAGAAACAAATAAACAATAACACAAATATGCAAATTCGTTTTTTTTAAATAGATAATAAGAAAAAGGATGAATCTAACTTGATTTAGAAGCTAAAGTTCTGATAACAACTGATGCAAATCTCGAAAGGACTAAATTTTGATTGCCACATAAAACAAGATAGATTCCACCTCCAAGAAAGTTAAATCAGGACACAAAAAAAAAAAAAAAAAGAATAAAAAGAATGATATGGATGTTACACTCATAGATGAGAAGAGGAAGTGATTAGTCATATTTGTACCCCATTAGATTGAATCAATCTTGATAAGTTCTGCGGTTCAATGAAGAACTCAATAGCTGTTTCTCATAATTCTCATAAAAAGATGTTAAAGACGTTTCTGAATATATAAGATTCATATTTATATACCTAAGTCTAAATCTGACAAAAGAAGTGAAAACAAGTCTATTTGGTATGCCCAAAAGCCCAAAATTCGTACTACCTAGCCTTAGTGGGCTAATTAGCCCATTTATGACCATCTGGAATGTGGAATGGGTCTTTAGTAATTATCCGCACATTAGTTCCTTGGTTCTCATCATTCCCTTATTCCTTAAAGTTATGGGATAGATAATATTCAAGACTCTAAAATATAGACAAAGGCAAGTTTGTGAGAGAAGAAAATTTTTTAGATCAAGAAATATTTGGGGTTTGTTGATACCCTAGACATTCCCAATCAAGAGCTTCATTACGACACCTTTAAGAGGTGAGGAGGATGGGTTTTCCCTTTGCCTTTTTACCATACTTTTTCCTTCATCTCTCCACTGATAGAAATACCTCAAATTCTATCTGATTGCCTAAATCATGCATGTCCATAAACATAAAGGAGTGGGATAAAGAATTACCAGAGATGTCTAAGTGCTCATCTTTAGATACGCCTCTAAGTGCTTCTCTTTAGATGTAGGCGTAATAGTGTCCTCCTTTTACTTCTCCAATCTAGTGTTAAAATCCTCGTCAAGAATTTATTCAGTCGGCTCAGAGTCCGAGGTTGGCCGCTGCTCTTACTTGTTGGGTTTTTAGAGTTTGGAGGAGTGGTTGAGGGAGGCCCGCCATTAGCATTGGAAGCTTGAGGACTCGAAGGAATCTTTGAAACAACATGAGGAGACACATTTGACTTTATTGGAGGTGTCAAGGATGGGGCACTCTGAGCACTGGTAGCCGCCTATTTGGGATAAGGAACCACCGAGCTTGTAGCCTCTGGAGGCTTGGCACTTAAAGAATGAAGGGAAGGAGCTCCTAGGGGGACAGATTGAGATGAGGCCAGAACATCTGAGAGAAGCTCATCAAAGAAGTTGATTTTGAACATTTTCCCCATAGGGCACCAGACTCCTTTATTCAGCCCTTAAGAGAAGAAGGTTTATAGTGGTACGACATAGGGATCTCTTCCTAATGCTTTTCACCCTAAGCATCGAAGACTGCTAGCTTAAGGGAATCTGGGAGAGGCATTGAGATATCGATTTTAACAAAAATATGGGTGAAGGAGGTCAGGGACATCATTATTGTCATAGATTCGAGACTTAGAGGGATGCCCACTACACTAGCTAACTGACTGAGACCTTCATGCGACTAGTATTCTAAAAGCACTTTGTGAAAATGAACCTAAATAGGGGCTAGGGTTAGATCACCTGATAAGTTGAGACCTCTTAGCCACCGTTGGAGGAAAAGGGGTCTACCTTGAATATGCTAAAGGCCTTGATTGAGGGGCGGCTTCCGGCCCTAAAGACAAAGAGATTTGAAAAAGGAAGTGATAGTCCATAGTGCTTAAGGTATCTAGGAGCCCAAAGTTCTGCCACAAAACAGAAACAACCTGTTCAACATATGGAAAACTAGTGTCTTGCCTAGGAAGAACCCAACAAGACAAATTTTCAGCCTCTCAGCACCATTTTCAGTAACCTCTAAATGAGGATTGACAAAAATTCTCTCACCTCTATAGTTGGGGTCATAAAAAGCGTAGACCAAAGGAATCCAGATTGTGAATGCCGTCGACAACTACAAACTTTCATGATCTCCAAGGAGGAGTAACTAAAATGACATGGAAGAAGGGAACTCCAACTACTTCAAGAGGAGATGGCCAAGGACCTGATAGGTTGGGGGGGATGGAGCGAACTGCCAGATGAAGAGAAGAGTTAGACAATAGGCCAAGGAACCTATTGAGAGAGATCTTGGTGAATAGGGGAGGAGACAGGCTAAGGGTGGAGCCTCGAAGCTAGATGAGATGGAGAAGGAGCTTTGATTAAGGGGTATAGGAAACAACATTGTCAATTAAGGTTAGGGGAGGAGGGGGCGCTGGAGGGAAAAAAATGGTAGACTGGAAGATTACTAGACACGGGGCTAACTAAACAACCTAGAGATAGGTGTTGGCGGCCCAAGGGTCGAAAGCAAGTGATGGGACTTGGAAAGAGGTGGGGTTAGGGACTCGAAATATAATTTAAGGGGCTAAATCTATATCAACTCAGATCTTTCAATTTTATCCCAAAGCCTTAATCCTTCCTCTTTACTATTCAATCAGCTTGGTTCAACCCCTTTTAAGGAACTTCCATGTACATTTTTTAATCCAAGTTAAAAATCATCAACCCTACTATTAAACTCCTTAATAAACAAGAAATATGTGACCTCAATGCAAAATCCAATCTTCCTCTCACTAAGCTTAAAAATATCCAATCCCAATAGTTGATTAAACCCTTAAGTGAGACCAACAAAGAAAAGGATAAAAAAAGCAAATCAAGACTAGTTATAATCCTTAGTTTGCCAAGAATCCTTCACTAAGAAATCTTCAAGAATCCTTTGGCTAAGATAGGGTGAAAAAAAAATTCAAGTCTTTTTCAAATCTATCCTGGTCATTAGGAATAGAAAAAAAAATCTCATTGATTACCCTAAATGGAAATAAAGTCATTATAGATCTAGAAGGGGTGAAAGATTCCTTCTTGGACTTCTTTTCCAAAACCATCATTACTGGAAGACAATCCCTAATCTCCCTTTCTCCTGATCAAATCTCTCATCTTATCTTACCCTTCACTATTTAAGCAGTTAACCAAGCAGTCTTTAGTTTTGATCCCTTAAAGACCCCTAGCTCATATGGTTTTATACCCATTTATTTATTTGGAAATTATTGGGAAGGAGTTAACAAAGGCACTTCTCAACTTCTTTTACTCTAGGAAAATCCTAGAGGAAATTAACTCTACTTTCATAACTCTTATTCCAAAAGTGCCTAATGTTACACCGGTCTTAAATTTCTGACTCATTTCATGTTGCAACTTGATCTACAAGATAATCTCAAAGCTTTTGTTAATAAGAATAAAGTCTTTCTTCCCTAGTATTATCACCCATACCTAGGCTAAGATAGAGGGTAGAAGAATAGGAGACAATGTCATCCTTGCGCAAAAGATTCTAAGGGATTACTACCTAGAGAATGTACATAAAAAGTTCACTATAAAGATTTATCTAAGAAAGAATATGACTCAATCTGATAGAACTTTCTTTTACAAACCTTATTCATGCTTGGCTTCCGTTCCCAATTCATTCATTAGATTTTTAATGCATAACCACTTTTACATTCTCAATTTTTATCAATGAGGAATATACAAAATTTTTTTAAAAAGGGTTTAAGGGAACAAAATCCTTTATCTCCTTACCTCTCTATCATTTGTATAGAAGTTTTTTTTTTCCAAAATCCTCTCTATTCAACCTTCTTCAAATTTTGATTTTAAATATCACTAGAAGTGTGGAAAAGAAAATTTCACTCACTTAATCATTACAAATATCTTGTTATTTTGCAAAGTAGATCCTTTATTTTTTAAAATATTTGTGGACTTTTTTGAAATCTTCAAGAGCCTATCTAGACTGAGTATCCAAAATTCTAAAAGTCAGTTATTCATAGTAAAAAATAACATCTCCCTCAAGAATTCTTTGATTAGGCAAACTAGTTATCATCTAAGTATGCTCCCAATTAAATATCTGGGCTCCAAAAATGTTTCTAAAATCAACTACAATCCTTTGCTAGAAAAAAAAAATCCATGGTTGAATCAACTTTTAGACTACGAAAACTAAGTTTTTTGCTGGAAGACTATATTCAAATTATCCTTAATTCCATCCAACTATATTGGTCCTCTCACTTCACCATTCTTACTGCAATTACAAAAGAAAAGGAGAAAACTTTTATAAATTTCTTATGGTTGAGTAATCCAACTTAGAGTCATAGAGTTAAAGTAAAGTGGGATGATTTTTGTTTACCCAAACCTGAATGGGGGCATATGGATTAGGAAGCTGAAGGCTTGGAATAAAGCCAAAAGAATTTCATTGCTCTTCACAGAGAGTGATTCCCTTTGATTCAGGCAGACTCGCAATAATTAAATTCAACTTTAAAAACTCTAGCAAAGTTAGGCAAAACAAGTCATGCATTAGTTAATTTCTCCTTAATCAAAGTTGTTCACTACCTTACTTAAATCCAGCATTCCTTTTGAGTACATTAGTTAAAGACGCAGCTCACCTATTAAATTCCTTCACAAATCTCTTATAAAAACTAGCCAAACCATAAAAGCTCTTAACATCACTTATGCTTTTAGGTGTTAGTGACTCCCTTATAAGCATAACCTTCTCCTCAATTGCTCTATACCATCAGAACTAACAATATAACCAAAAAAAGTTTAATGTATCAATGTATAAGGTACACTTTTTAAGGTTAGCATACAATTTAGCCTGCTTTAAATCCTAAAAAATCTATCTCATATGTTCAATATGTTCATCAAAATTTTTGCTATAAACTAAAATATCATCAAGATATACAATCACAGATATTTTAATAAAAGCATTTAAAATATGGCTAAAAAATCTCATAAATGTGCTAGGTGCATTAGTTGAACCAAATAGCATAACCAACCATACTAACTATATTTTATTTCCCACTCGTCACTTTCTTTCATGCAATTTAGTGATATCTACTTTTAAAATCAATTTTAGAAAAAAAAACACAAATACCATGTAATTCATCAAGTATATCGTCTAGTTTAAGAATGGGATGTCTATACAATGATTTTGTTTATTTCATGACAATTAACAGACATACACCATGTCCCATCCTTCTTTGACACCAGCAATATTGTGACCACTTATGGACTCTTTCTTTCTCACACATGTCACTTCATCATTAGTTCTTCAATTTGCCTTTGTAGCTCCTTTATCTCCTTGGGATTGCATTGAAATAAGCTTCAAGCATAGGATGTTTTGGAAAATAAGCTATATTGATCTCACTCTCTTTTACATAAAATTTTGCTTTTCTTTCTTTTTGTCATTTTGTATGGTTTCTTTGTTTTTTCTCTCTCTTATTTGCCCATCCTACCTCAATCTTTCTCTTTTCTTTTGAATTTGTAATCTTAATTTTGTTTTGAATCTCTTGCTCTCTTTTCTTGAGTTCTCTAATCTCACTTGATCATCATATAGTTGTCTAGGAGTACAAGGGTAATAGGTTTCTCAATCATTATAAAAGAATACCCATTTGTAAACCCATCATGACCTACTCGCTTATCATGTTATCATGGACACCCTAACAAGATGTGCCTAGCATGCTTAGATATCACACAATACCTCATCCTTATGATGCCCAATATGGAAAGAAACTAGTACTTGCTTATGCACCTTACCTTCTTCACATTCATTCAACCAGTTTAATTTATAACGTCTAGGATCTTTAAAAGTAGGTAAACTCAATTTATCAACCAACTCAGTGCTAACAACATTAGTACAACTATCTCAATCACTTTTCAAAGGGTGGCATTGACTCATCATTTGAATTTAATTCATTCTCACTTACAGTTCTTCTAAGTTCTTTAATCATCATTTCCCTCTTATTGGACATTTAGAAGAAATTTGGGCTATATCCAAATATCTAAAATATTTAATATTATGAGTTCTAGTAGTCTGAGTATTCTGTCTTGGCTTTATTGTTGGTCCCTTCTTTTGAGTTCTTTATTACATCAAAATTTAGGCTTAGAGATAGCATTGTTGATGCAAACCCCAAAGGACTAAATTTGAACACACACAATAAGCAAGATAGATTCAAAACCAAGAAAGTTAAATAAGGTTACAATGTTCACGAACAAAGGAATAAAGAAGGATATGGACACCACACTCCAAAATAGATGAGAAAAGGGAGTAATAAGCCATGTTTTAATGCCATAAGATTGGTAGTTTAATGAAGAACTCAATAGAAACTTTCTCCCAATTTTTATAAAAATATGTCAAAAGTTATTTTTGTACATATCATATGCATATTAAATGCCCTAGGTATTTAAACCTAACAAAATAAGTGAAAACATGCCCACTAAGTATTTGGACCACAATAATAATACTTTTTTTTAAAGAAAAGCATTAATTAATAAGAAAAGGGAGAGAAGCCTATATAAGAAGGCTAGAAAACTAAGCTAAAAAGGAATAAAAAACGATATACTAGGCACTCGATCCCAGGAGACAAGCTAAAAAACCCAAAGAAAATTGCAATGCAACAATCCAAAAAGGAAAACCCAACAATAGAAGCCAGAACCAAAGAAGGAGTGCTTAATGCCTAATGTGTATAAGCTTTCCGAAGGGTTTGCTGATAGGGTTTGCAAGGCTAGGGGAATGCTGAGAGTGCTTGAACCTTTTGGCAACCTTCTTTTTAGCAGTCCTGTAAAGAGGGGTGCAAGATCTTTTCTTGGGGGCCTTTGACCTCAACAACTTGGAAGAGCTGGGAAAGCCCCTCATTTGAGCTTTGATAGGGGGAATCAATTGCTGAACCATAAAAGGAAGAGGTTTATAATGTTAGGGCAGGATTGGAGGATGACTCCTAAAGGAACCAGGATAGACGACTGAGACCGTCTCATCTACATTGGAGTCATACATAATCATCAATGAGAATCAGCTCGCTACAACAAAGCAAATGTCATCGGGAAGCAGCTTGACACCTAGAGTAAATGTGCTTCAGCAACTCATCCCTTTACATAGGAGAGAAGGGGAAATCTGATAAGCCCCCACACATTGGTCTAGAACAAAAGGCATACCTATAAGGTAAATTGTTAGAGAACCACTAATTCTAGGAACCGTGCTCAGGAGAGTTTGCTTAAGGCCATCGCCAACCACCATTGTGGATGATGCTAGCAACTTTGCAGTCTTGAGGAAGCCCCAAATCATAATGGAGGTGAGAAGAGAAAGAATGGTGAAGAATAACAGCAGGGTGCCAGGGATCAGTCCAGAGGTTTGTAGCTAGCCCATTACTAATCATAAACCTAAATTTAGAGATGTAGGAATACTGAGCCTTAAGAATCTTCCTCAAACTCCACGAATACTTGTGGGAGGGAACATACACCCATAAAATTTTGGATTAAAGGATCACACTATGCACCCACTTAACCTATAGTGCTTCTTGGTCAGAGAATAGGATCCATTCCTTTTGGCAAGTAAAGCCTTATTACAAGGCTTAAGAAGACGAATGCCCAGGCCACCCACACGCTTAGGGGTGCAAACATCATTCTAGTTGACCTTAGCATGATGGGAGTTGTTAGAAGATCCAGACCATAGAAAGCCACACAACATCTACTCCAATTTCTTAGTAATACTGGTAGGGAGTAAAAAGAGGCTAAACCTGTACACATGAAAGGAGTGCAAGACAGAAATCACTAGCTGGAGATGCCCCACAAATGAAAGGGACTTGGTGGTCTAATTGGGACAGTCTAGTAGAGATAAGAGGCAACCTCAAATATTTAATAGGAAGCTACTTAAATCAAATTCTAGATAGCTAGGAAATAAGACTAGAAATTGTAGCATCTGAAGAGGCCACAAAATCCTGACTCTTATGAGAATTAATCGTCAAGCTAGATAGGGAGAAAAATAAAGTTAAGGCTTGGAACAAAGTATGGATGGAAGGGGGGTCGACTTGGCAAAAGAGAAAAAGGTCATCAGCAAAGCAAAGGTGGCTAAGCCGTAGCTCCTTACATTTCCAGTGATAGGAGAAATTACAATGCATATCAGTGTGAAGGTTAAGAATCTGAGTTAGAGCCTCCATACAGATAATAAAGATGTAAGGGGACAAGAGTCCCCCTATCACAGACTGCATTGGGGTTTTAAAAATGGGCTATGCTCCCTGTTAACAAGAATATAAAGGGTGGAAGTGGAGATAAATTCCAAAATCTAGTGAATGAAAAGATCCAAAAACCCCATAACTCGGAGGGTCTGGGAAACAAAGTGCCACTGCAAGGAGGCATAGGCCCTTTTCAAATAAATTTTGAAAGCACATCGAGCATGACCATTATCTAAGTGGTAGTTACAAAGGATATCTTGGGCTAGAAGGATATTGTCACCTATGCATCTGGTTGGGACTGATCAAGGGAGGAAGCACAGATTGCAATCTAGTAGCTAGCATCTTGAAGATAACTTTGTGAAATATATTATAGTAGAAGATAGGGTGAAAGTCTAAAGCCAAGGTAGGGTGAGATTTGAGCACCAAGGCGTTGAACGCAGTATTGACTTCCTTGAGTAACGCAGACTTGAAAAAATCAAGCACCGCTTAGTCAAATCCTTCCCAATAAGGTCCCACATTTGTCGGAAGAATTGACCATTTGGTCTCAGGGCTTTATTAGGGTGGAAGCTGAAAAAGCTGCCTTAACATCCTCAGGAGAGAAGGGACTAGTGAGATACTCAGTAGGCTAACATCTAAGGCAACACCTAATAAAAGAAGTCAAACGGGATCGACTAGTAGAGGGAGGAGCAGGGGTCTTCATAGAATTCTTAAAATAATTAGCCAAATTCTTTCTAAGAGCAAGAGTATCTATGAGAATAGGATATGAGGCATCCTAAAGAGAATAAATGGAGTTAATATTTCTACGAATCAAGAGGGAGTTATGAAAGAATTTAGCGTTATTGTTCCCTTCTATCAACCATTAGATTGCACTTTCTATTTTTTTTTAAAAAAGATTCCTAATGAGCAAGGGTAGCATAGTAAGCTTGAAGATCAGCTTTCTCAGATTAATGGAGGTAAGGGAGTGATGGGTAGAGAGCAAACTTGCCAAGGCCTGCTTAACATGAAGATCAACATCTAGGATTGCCTCCTACTACAAGGATTTTAAAGTTAGCTTGGCAGCCTTAAGTTTATGAACCACTATGAACATAGGATTTCCCCAAACATAAGTGTTCCAGCCCATAGTGATGGAGGACATAAAGTTTAAAAATCTGAAAGGAGCCCAGATTTTACTACATCCAGGAAAAAGGAGAGTCAGGGGGTAATGGTCAGAAAAGGGAGACAACCCAACAACACCGGAGGAAGTAGGGAAAGTTGAAAGCCAATGAGGGTTGACTAGGAATCTGTCTAGTCTTTTTCCACCAAATGGGGCACATCCTGCTTGTTGGATTACATGAAGAGTGGCCCAGAAGCTCGAAGATCACTAACGTTACAATCAAGCATGCAATCTCTCAAGGCTAAAGACCCCACCAAACATGTGGGAGATGGAGTAGTGGTTTTAGAGGGGGCCAGGATGGTATTGAAAACCCTCGTAATGAGCCATGAGGAAGAAGCAAACTGACGGTGGGTATCTATGATCATCCGCCAGAGGGGGAGGCTGGAGGCCACGTTATGAAGACCATACACACAGGAAAGAACAAAAAAGTTCCCTAGACTAGGCACCTGACATACAGGTGCAAGAATTGAGTAGCAAAGAGGACTAGTTTGCAAGACACCAAGTCTAAATTCTAAACATAGATAATTCTGGCAACGACAGCCTGCTGAAGGTTGTGAATAAAACCATAGTTCCGGGAGAGAGAGGAAGCAATGTACTTAATCTTATTAGGAAAATTCAGCCTTGATTCCAAGAGGCAAACAAAATAATGGTTCTCCCACCTGACAAAATTCTTGAGACCAAGGACCTTGCTAGATCCATTAACTCCTCTAACATTCCAGAAAAGACATTCATCATCTGACTAATATGGCAATAAGAGGTTTCTTCTTACCCTTCAATTTTTTCTATTACACTTCTTCCCCCTCTCCATAGTTATTATACATGCTTCAGAGGCTAAAGAAATGTCACCCAAATCCTCATCAAATAATGAACACAAGAGTAAGAGGGAGGTACCTGTAGATTTAGCAAGTTTAGTAGCAAGATTCAGGCTTACAGGAACCTCAAGAGGGCCTAAAGGGAGATAGGTCTAAGTAGATCGCCAAGAGGAGAGGGAGCACGAGGACTAGCTGGCCGAGGTTCAACCTTGGGGGGTGGCCTGCTCGACTCGATGAGGAAGACCTTGGGTCGGACCTTACAAAACCACTAGGGCTAGAGCTGAATCTAGTACCTACACATCCAAAAGCGGCATCATTAGTGGTACCTGTATGCATCGTAGTTGGCACCATAGGGGTTGCCTGCGAGGGCCACTGAGGCCTGGTTCTCAGATAACTGTACAAGCTAGGGTAAGAGGGAGGCCTAACAGGGGGGGTTCCAGAGGAGAGGAGCCAAGAGCCTCCCTAAGTCCTCCTTCGTACTGACCAGGACAGTGGGCTTTGGAGGATGGTTCAAGGAAAGGATGTCATCAGAGAAATCTTAAGCAAACAGTTTCCCCATGGCACGCCATTCTTGCTTAGCAAAGGAGGAAGTCGAGGTTTTCCATTCATAGGAAATGGCTACTGAAACCCACGATTGCTAGCCCTGAGCATCATAGGAATCAGGAAAAAATTTTATTAAATCTACCCTAACATAACATTGAGAATAGTGATCACGCTTCAATTTGTAGGTCATATCATCTACTTAAAGTGTTTTTCCAACAACACTTCCTAGTCTACTAATGCCATCCTCCTTCCAGTATTCCAGAGGTATATTGTGAAATCAAACCCATATCGAGGTTACCAAAACCTGGTCTGCCTAGATAGATAAACACTATAGCCATCTCTTGAGAAAAAGCAATTTGCCCGAGATGTGCCAAGGATCGTGGTACACTACTGCTTCAAGACCATCATCAGAGGAGATGCAGAATAAGAAGTGATCCTCTCATATGATTAGAGGTTCCTGGAGTTTAAAGGAGATCCAAAGTTAAGCTACTGCCCTTTGGAGCATCGGGTAAACTGGGCTTTTATCTAGAAAAAACTCAATCAAACATGTGCATAGCCACTTTGATACATACTAGGTAACATCCAGTGAGGGTTCAACCTTAATCATGTTCCAGTCACCAATGGGGGGAAGAACTACAGTTTGTTGTTGTCAATAAGAAATCAGTCTTCATCGACAACATTGCTCCAAGATTTAGGGGGAGGAGGAGGAGGGATAAACTATGGTGAAGACGACAGTGAAGCATCCTGAGGGGAGGGCCAAGTTCTAGTTGAGGCGACCCGGGAGACAGAGTGCACCTCCTGGCGCAGTAGTAGGGAGTCGAGCTACGAAAGACAAGAATGGGAGGGACCCAAAAAAAGAAGGGATCAGGGGCTTAGGGAGAGAGGGGCTAGGTGCAGTAGGGGTGACCTGGGATGGGGGAGGCTGAGAGCAAGGTGGGAAGGGAGACTGGAAGGTAAAGAGGGAACAAAGTGTAAGGTGGACACAGTGGGGAAAACATAAGGTAGTAAGGTTAGGTTCAGGAGAGGGAGTCGAAAATTGAGAGCCTTAGTAGAGGGCTTACCAAGAAACCCGAATATAGGTGTTGGCAACCCAAGGGAAGGAAAAAAAATTAACATGAGGTGAGAAGAAAAGTTTTGGCCAATTAGAACAAAACAAGGAAGGGAGGCAACCAGCTAAAACCCTAACAAATCCTCTCAGTTAAGCCTTTCTTGCTCATTACCAATCCTCTATCATGTTCCATCTCTAAGGCTTCTCTTTTGACCCAAAATAACTTATTTGGTGTAAATATCTTGAATCAACCCATTGAGTACTTCCTTCGCCTTCTTGGCCTTTGAATTTATAATTGAACCATCTGGAATGTGCAAAGGGACTTTGGTAGCTGTCTATATGTTGGCTCCTTGGTTCTCATCATTCCCCCTTTCCTCAAAAAGATTCATGCTTGAATCTTCCCCTGTGTAAGGGAGAAAGGTCAAAAACATTGAATGTAGCCTTAACATTGAACTCACTTAGGAGATCCAATTTGTAGGCATTATCATTAACTCTCACAACAACTTAGAATGGACGATCACCTTAAGGATGAAACTTGGAATACCTTTGAGATGGTAACCTCTCCTTACATATTTGCACCCAAACTCAATCTCTTGGTTCAAACGCAACTTTGTTTTCATGAGTAACATATTGTTCAATTGGCTTCCCAATTTTCTACCCCACCTTTTCATACATTTGATTCACCATTTCAACATTCTTTTTGCCATCGAAGCTAGCTCTCTCATCAATTTTCATAGGTCACAAATCCAAAGGAGATAATGGATTAAACCCATACACAACCTAAAAAGGTGAAAGATTAGTAGCATAATGCGCACTTCAGTTGTAAGCAAACTAAATATGTGGCAAACACTTTTTCCAATTCTTCAAATTCTTTTGAATAATATAACACAACAAAGTAGACAAATTTTGGTTTATTACGTCAGTTTGCCTATCACTACGTGGATGGAAAGTAGTTGAAAAGAGAAGTTTGGTTCATAACTTACCTTACAATGTCTTCCAAAAGTAGCTTAAGAACTTTGCATCATGATCAAATACTACGCTTCTAGGCATACCATGCAAACGAACTAATTTATTAAAGAACAAATCAACCACAATGTTTGGCATCATTAGTTTTATAACAAGCAATGAAATGCGTCATTTTGGAAAACCTATCAACAATAACAAATATCGAATCCTAACTCGGTTTGACCTAGGCGGTCCCAAAACTAAGTCTATAGGGATATCAACCTATGGCTCATTAGGTATGGGTAAGGGGGTGAAAAATCATAAGGTAAGACCTTAGACTTGGCTTGTCTACAATTGATGCACTTCTTACAAATTTGCTCAACATCAAACTAAATTTGTGGCCAAAAGAAATGCTCATGTAAAACATATAGAATTTTCCTCACACCAAAATGACCCATCAAACCACCATTATGAGCTTCCTTAACAACTGGCTCCCTTAATTAACACATAAGCACACATAATTTTTTCTTTTTAAATAAAAACCATCATTTCTATAAAACTTTCCGAATGCAAATTTCCCGTAGGCCCCAAAATATTGGCAAAATCAGGATCATTAAAATATAAGTTGTTGATAAAATCAAATGATAAAAATTTGGCACTTAAAGTCGAGATATGAAAATACCTTCCAGATAATACATCAAAATCCACATTCTCTTTACCTTGCTTAAACTTGATCACATAGGGGAAGGTATCATTGAGTTCCATTCATTTGGCACATCTCTTGTGCAACTTTCCTTGTCCTTTCAAATGCTTAAAGGATTGATGATCAGTGTGTATGAAAAATTCCTTGGGCCATAAGTAATGTTACCAAGTTTGCATAGCCCATAAATCTCATTATCATAAGTTGGGTAGTTAAGTGCTGCTCCACTCAACTTCTCACTAAAGAATGAAATAGGATGTTGCTCTTGCATCAAAAGATCCCCAATTCAAAACCTGAAGCCTCACACTCAATCTCAAAAATTTTAATGAAGTCAAGTAAAGCAAGCAATGGTGCAGACCTTAACCTATCCTTAATAAAATTGTGATTAACTTACTCAATCACTTTCTTTTCTCTCTTTCTCTTTTGCATTCACTTACTCCTTTTTCTTTTCCATTTTTTCATTTTCTATCTTTTCACTCTCTTGCACTCATTTCTTTCCATTACACTCAATTTCACACTCTTTTCTTTACATTCTCATTTTTATTTCTCATTTGATCCTCATACACTTGTTAAGGTGTTAATGGTACAAGAATGATTGATTTTCCCTTCATTGAAAAAGAGTACTGATTTTTGAACCCATCATAAATCACACATCAATCAAATTGCCAAGGTCTACCTAAAAGAATATGACCAGCTTGCATAAGCACCATATCACACAAAACCTCCTCATGATATTTGCCAATACAAAATGAAACCAAAACCTACTTATCCACCTTCACTTCTCCACTATCATTTAACCATTAAAGAGTATATGCCTACGATGCTTAGTGGTAGGGAAATTCAGTTTTGATATCATCACCTCACTAGCTCCATTAGTGTAACTCCCTCTATTTATGATCATGCTACACACCTTTCTTTGAATATAACATCGAGTGTGAAAGATGTTCTAGCGTTGCACATCATCTTCTTCCTTCTGCTGCACATGTATTGCTTGCCTTGTGACTAAGGCCTCTTCCTCCACTGGATATTGTTCTCCATCACTATCAACATTATTTGTAGTAATTCACCATCAGGTTCCCTCTCAAACTCAATGTCTCCATTTCCCATCAAGATCACGGTATGTCAATTTGAATACTGCGATGCAATATGCCCCTTGCCTAAACACTTGAAACATTTAATATCTCTATTTCTAGTTTGGAAATTAGAATTACCTTTCTCCTTGCTAGGGCTAACATCCTTTCTCTTAGAAGACTCAAATTTGGGCATATTATCATTCTTGGAATTATAGTATGCTTTCTCCTCCTTTTTACTCTAATTTGATTTCTAAGGACACTTGAATTCTGCCCAACTAGCATGGAACCCTTCCTTTTAAGTTACTTCTCCACCTTCATGACCATATGAAACATGTCCTCAAGCTCCACATAATGTTGCAGCTCAACCACTTTAGCTATGTCTCCGTTTTAGCCCATGTAAAAATTGTGCCATAGTTGCCACTCTATCTTCCTCAACATTTGCTCTAATCATGGCACTTGCTCTCTTTTTCATAATCCTCAACACTTTTGCTTCCTTGAGTGATTCCTTGTAACTTTTGATATAATTCCCTATAGCAATGATTGGGAATGAATCTCTTCCTCATCATAGTCTTCATTTTTTCCCATGTATGAATAGGTCTCTCATGGTTTCTTCTTCTATCTGAAACAATCTAATCCTGCCAAATAATTACATAGTCGGTGAATTCAATAACTGCAAGCTTGAGTTTCTTCTATTTAGAATAGTTATGACAATCAAAGACCAACTCCACTTTCTTTTCCCTCTCTAAATGAGCTTTAGGATCATTCTTGATGCTTCCTAAGTCATGGTCATGGGCATCATGTCTTCCACCAAATCTCCTTCTACCTCTATTATTATTAAATCTGTCCAATAAGTCACCGTCATCCAAATTGGCATCATCCCCTCTATTGTCATAATAAGACTCATAGTCATCATGTTTCTCTTGCCTTCTATCATTAGGAACATCATAAAAACTCCATCATTGCAAATATGCAATTCTATAATCTTTTCTATCAATTCTATCCATTCAAAGTATTGTAACAACACTTTGAGCGCATTATTATGATGTTTGGAGAGATAAGGGAGCATGAAGTTGTCACCATTTGCACCTTCACCAAGAAAACCCTTATCTTTGGATGTCATATTTATAAATCTGCAAGAAAAATTAGAAAAAAATATCTCACCAACACTCCCTCATGTGTTTCCCTCAAATTGTGTCACTTAGCACTTATGCTTATTCTCTTAAATGACTTTTGTTATAAGGGGTTCACCCTCCTACCTTTTACCACTCAAACTCACTCTTTAGGCTCTTTAAAGAACTAACCAAAAAAAAAAAACCCAAGAAAAATTAACCACATTAAGGGACAAACTTAGAGAATGTAACAAATCTACAGATTTAGAATGATTGATAAGAGGTCAAAAAACAAAGTAAGAATGATAAACTAACAGTAGGTGTTCACTTAGGAAGATAGTGACTATTGAGCTCGAGGAACAAAAGAATCTGATCTGGTTGTGTTTGGAAAGAAATGTAAAAAATTAATCTAATCAATTTTCAGGAGTCCAATTTTTATCAAGGCTAACCTGATTCTGATTTGCAACTTCCTTCCTTGTTTTTTTCTTTTTCATTTTTTGTTTTCCTATTCAAATCACAATATAATGACTTGAATAGGAATATGCACAATCTCTCAATCACCCAGAAAAGTCGTATGATCTAAAAATCTAGCAACACAAAATTAGCCAACAGCATAAATAGATGCTTGAACATAACAATTTGAGATCTGAAAGAGTTAGAGCACGAATAGACAGTTAGGGAGATGACGAGTCACAAACAATAAAGAACTACTTTGTTTTCTACCCAGAAAAATGAATCTGACTAGAAAATGAAGATTTAACAAGAGGAAAATGAAAAGAAACAAATGAACAGGAATATAAATATGCAAAATCTGTCCAGAAAAATGAATCTAACCATAAAATGAAAATCTAACAGGAGGAAAATGAAAAGACACAAATTAACAAGAATAAAAAATTTGCAAAATCTGACCACAAAGTAAAGATCTAACAAGAGGAAAACAAAAAGACACAAAGGAACAAAGGAACAAGAACACAAATATGTAAAATTTGCTTAGAAAAATGAATTTAACTAGAAAATGAAGATCTAACGAGAGGGAAATGAAAAGATACAAATGAAAAAAACAAAAATCTGCAAAATCTACCCAACAAAGTGAATCTGACCAAAAAAATGAAGACTAACAAGAGGAAAATGAAAAGATACAAATGAAAAAAACAAAAATCTGCAAAATCTACCTAACAAAGTGAATCTGACCAAAAAAATGAAGACTAACAAGAGGAAAATGAAAGGACACAAATGAATAAAGAATACAACTTGCATATTCTTTTTTTTTTGTTTAAGAGATAACAAGAAAATAGATGAATCTAACTTAATTTAGAGGCCAAAGCTCTAATAACAATTGATGCAAACCCACAAAAGACTAAATCTAGACAACCATAAAGCAAGAATTATTGGCTCCAAGAAAGCAAAATCATGTCACAATAAATACAAAAAAAGAATAAAAAGAAGGATGTGGATGCCACACTCTAGAATGGATGAGAAGATGGAATGATAAGTCAGGTTTGAATGCCACAAGATTGAAGTAATCTTGATAAGTTCTACAGTTCAATGAAGAACCCAAGAGAAATTTCTCTCAATTCATAAAACGATGTCAAAAGATGTTTCTAAAAACATAAGATGCATGTTTATATGCCTAGGTGTAAACCTAACAAAAGAAGCTAAAATAAGTCTGTCTGTTATGCCCATTAGCCCAAAATTCATACTACCCAGCCTTAGTGGGCTAATCAGCCCATTAATTACCCAACTGAATCTAATATATGCCCACTAAGTACTTTGATCACGTTAATAATACTCTGCATGTTCCATCTTCAAGACTTCTCTTTTTGGACTAAAATAACTTGTTTGGTGCAAATATCTTGAATAAGCCAATTAAGTACTTCCTTCATCTTCTTAACCCTTGACCTTATAATTGGACCATCTGGAATGTGTAAGGGATCTTTAGTAACTGTCCGCACATTGGTTTCTTGGTTCTCATCAAATTGAATGCATTTTCTTGCTCATTATCCCACTTAAAACCAACATTTCTTTTCACAATTTTATTCAATGGTGCAACTATAGTACTGAAATACTTAACAAACCTCCTAAAAACTAGCCAATTCATGAAATTTTCCTATGCATATCAGTAATTTTCCTAGGTGTTATCCAATCACAAATCGCTCTAATCTTTTTCCTCATCAACTAAAATAACCTGAGCACTAACAAGACAACCAAGAAACAACTTCTTAGAGTAATTGCCTTGGCATACTCTCTAGGATTGGCTTCAGTTATGCTTGGAAGCTTACTGGGTAGCCTTTCTTGCAAGAGTTGAGCAATTTGTCCAACTTAAGTCTCCAAGTTCTTGATTGATGCTTTATGATTTTGCATGCGAGACTCATTTGATTGGATATACTTAAGCACAGTTTCTTGAAAATTGGACGCTTCTCTTTGAAGTTGATTGGCTCTAAAGCCAGGTGGAGGTGGTCTTTGAGGATTGGGTTGCGGTTGTTGAGGTGGTTGCAAGTAGTTCTGAGTGTTACTCTATGAAAAATTAGGATGGTTCCTCCAACCAGGATTGCAAATGTTTGAGAAAGGGTTTCCTCTTTGCCTATTAAAGTTGCTAATAAATTGGGCTTATTCAGGTTCTTGAGCAAAAGGGCTTCCTTCTTGACACTCCAATGATGAATGGGAGGTACTACCATAAATTTCACATTCACTTCTATGAGAACTATTAGTAGCACTAGTCATCAAATTATCTAACTTCTTGTTCAGTACTTCCAATTGAGATGCGAGAGCTACTGTATCATTGATTGCATGAACACCATGTGGTTTCCTTAGATGGCATTCGGAATTGTACTGAAAGCTATTTATTACCATATCCTCGATCAAATTGTAGGCAGCGGTCGCAGTCTTTCGCATTAGATTACCTCCAGCTGCAGCATCAATGGTGGTACGAGTTGAAGGAGTCAATCCTGTATAGAAGATGTCCACTTGCTGCCACGTATTGAATCCATCACTTGGACACTTTGCAAGCATCTCTCTAAATCATTCCCATGCCTCGTGTAGACTCTCATTCTTATATTGCATGAACAAGCTAATTTCAGTTTTCATTTTGGCTATCTTAGCAGGTGGGAAGAATTTAGTTAGGAACAACTTCATTAGTTCATCCCATGTAGTAATGGAACCAGGCTGAAGTGTAGACAACCAAGCTTTTGCCTTGTCTTTAACTGATAGAGGGAAAATTTTAAGCCTAATCACATCGCCAAAGACTCTATTGCTCTTGAAAAGATCACAAATATCAAGAAAATTTTGCAAGTGTTCTTTATGATCTTCTAAAGCTGAACCTCCAAATTGTGATAACTTAACCATTGAAATTATGCTATGTGGGATTTCAAAGATGTTACCATTGACTCCGGGCCACACAATACTAGCCACAGGTCTACCTCGGTTCCCTAAAGCCAAGTCCATCATGGTTGGTTCCCTATCTTCTACATCAGGTCCTACAACTACATGTTCTTCAGGATTCATTTTGACATAATCAAGTTCAATGTCACTCAATGTTCCTATGTCTAATAGATCGGATGATATCGCACGAGCTTCTTTCTTCTTCTTCCTTAATGTGCATTCAAGTTCTGGATCGAAGGCTACTGGCTTGAGATTGAGTCCCCGAGTATGCATACACGTTCAAAATAAAGACTAAATAAAATAAAATAAATACACAAAGCAAATAAACTAAGGAAAAAGCAAATAAGGCATACAAAGCAAAATAATAAACAAATAATTATAGAAAAATTCATAAAAAATTATAAAACAAATTTTTACAAGTCCTAAAGTAATTGAAACCAATTTTCCTAATATTAAAGTTGCTTAATTCCCCTGCAACGACGCCAAAAACTTGTTGCGTTAGTTAGGTGACTTTAAAATGACGGGTGATTTTGAAATGATTTTACTTTAAAAATCAACGGACTTTTAAGGCAAGTGCACCTATCGCAAAAGTAATAAAGTGGAGTAATATTTCAGAATCTGAGTGTCAAAACCACGGGGAATAAGTTACTTAATTACCAGGTTGATTGGATTACAAATATTTAGGAAAATTTTAGAGAATTTGATTAAAATTTGTAAAAAGGCTTAAAATTGACTACTTTGGCTTAACCACTTTAAAAACGATTTTTGATTGCTTCTAAAAAATTCTTAAAATTACTAAATGTGTAAATTAGATATGGATTAGATGATTGATGATTTATTTGAGTTTTAAAACAAATTTAAAGTCTGATTAAAGTCCTTCACAAAATCAAAACAAAGCTATGGTTAAGACTTTGCTTTTTCT
>JAOXYD010197710.1:0-36011 GCA_028565735.1 Pinacopodium congolense | reverse complement strand
TATTTAGATTCAAGGATCAATGAATATTTTGGATTCCCAAAGATATCTCTGACCCATCTTTTGCTATTGTTATTCATCTTCTTTATATTTGCTTTGTGTTTGTTTTGCTATTTGACATTATTACATCTTAGTTTGTTAGCTTCCATCATTCTAGGGTATTTTCTTTTCTCTTATTTGCAACATTAAAGATAACATTTGCATCCCAACTTTCTGTGGTTCGATCCTAGCTTACCCTACTGTATAGTTTGGTTGTTATGAATTTTATTATTTGATAACTTACGACGAGCTCATCACCCAGTACTATTTATAAAGAAAAAGGATGTTTTTCTTCGATTATGCGTTGACTATAGGTAGTTCAATAATGTGACCATCCACAACAAGTGTTTATTACCCTGAATTGATGATTTGTTTGACCAATTTTAGGTTTAAGATATTTTTCAAAGATTGACCTAAAATATGGATATTATCAATTAAGGATCAAAGGCAAAGATGTACCTAAGACTGCCTTCAAAACTCAGTAAGGCCATTATAAATTTTTAGTGGCCTTACACATGCTCTAGTGGGTTCATGATCTTCTTTATCAATAACATTTTGGTGTATTTGTAGATAGATAAGGAGAATGCCAAACATTTGAGATTAGTGTTATAAACACTTTGAAAACATCAATTGTACGTTAAGTTCTCAAAGGGTGAATTTTAGCTATAAAATATAGCATTATTAGGATACATGGTATCCTAAGATAGAATACGTGTGGATTCGAAGAAGGTGAAAGTGATAATAAATTGGGAAAACTAAAAGACAATGACAAAAGTACGAAATTTTCTGAGTTTGAAAGGCTATTATTAAAGATTTTCTATAATTTTCTAATATACGAGCTCCATTGACCCGATTGACACAGAAGAATGTCCAATTCAATTGTTCCAATGCTTGTAAGAAGACCTTTCAGAAACTAAAAGAGTGTTTAACTATAACTCTAGTACTAATTTTACCAATGGAAGGTGGAGGATTTCAGTTATATTATGATGCTTCGAGAGTTAGTTTAGGATGTGTGCTGATGTAGAATAGTAGGGTCATTACTTAAGCTTCTAGGCAGTTGAAAAATTAAGAACAAAATTACCCTACTCATGATTTAAAAATGGCATCGTGGCAAATGTATTAAATAGGAAGTCCTTTGGCAATTTGACGCATATCATAGTAAAGAAAAGAGCTTTGATTAAAGAGTTACATAATTTGATAGATCAAGGTGATCAGTTTTAGATTTCAAATTCAGGAATCCTACTGTCTAGTATCAAGGTGCAATAAATATTGTTGGATAGGATTAAGATCATGTAAGGTCAAGATCATAAGTTTCAAAAACTTATGTATGAAATTCAAAAAGGGTATTACATAGATTTTGAAATCGATGGAGATGCCATCATAAGATTGAATAGGAGATTGTGTGTGCCAGATGTAGAGAATTTAAAAGAGGAGGTTTTATAGGAAGGTCATTATGCAACATATAATATATATCCAGGTTCCATTAAGATGTATCATAATATTATAGATATGTATTGGTGGGATGGTATGGAAAGGGATATGATTGAATATATCTTAAGTGCTTAATGTGCCATTAGGAAAATGTTGAGTATTAGAGGCCCTCGGGTTATCTATAACCACTGTTAATTCGTGAATGGAAATGGAAAAGAATTACAATGGATTTTATCGTTAGCTTACCCTATATAAGAACTAAATGTGATTCAATTTAAGTGATCGTAGATAGGTTGAAGAAGTCAATGCATTTTTTACCTATGAAGATTACCTATTCAATGTCTAGAACTCACTCGCATTTATATTGAGCGGATAACGTGTCTCCATAGAGTGCTTGTATTGATAGTCTCTGACCAAGGATTGCAATTCACATCTCGGTTTCGTAGGAAGTTACAAGAAGCAATAGGCATTAGATTAGATTTTAGTACAACATTCCATACTCAGACTGATAGATAGTCTGAGAGGATGATTCAGACCTTATAGTATATGCAAAATATGTACATTATGGACTTGGTTGGTAATTGGGATTTACACTTACTTCTAATTGAATTCGTTGATAATAATAGCTACCACAGTAACATTGGCATGTCACCATATAAGGAATTGTATAGATGGAAATGTAGATCACCAATGTGTTAGGAGGAGATAGCTGAGAGGCAAGTGGAAGGCCTAGAATCAATCAAGATCACATCAGAGAAGATTCCATTAATTAAGTAAAGATTAGAGACCGCTTTTAATAGACAAAAAAATATGTGAATCTAAAACATAAGGAGTTAGAATTCCAAGTTAGAGAATTGATACCTAAAGGTATCGTTGATGAAGGGTGTGATGAGGTTTAAGAAGAGAGGAAAGGTATATCAGACCTTACAAAATAACAGAAAAGGTCGGAAATGTGGCATACCGATTAACATTATCTTAAGATATGGCCCAAGTTGATCCAGTATTCCAAATTTCTATACTTCGCAAATATATTCCTAATCCTTCTCATGTACTTCAATCGGAGACTATAGAGGTGAGCGAGAACTTGACTTGCGAGGAGGAGTCAGTAGCCATCTTAGATTCTCAAATGCAACATCTTTGATCAAAATAAATTCTTATGGTTAAGGTGATACGGAAAAATGATAATGCTAAGGAAATCACTAATGAGACAGAATAAGAAGTGCGAGAACTGTATCCATATGTATTTCCTCGTTAGAGCATTGTTATAAAATTTGAGGTCAAATTTTTCTAAAGGGGGGAAGATTTTAATACTCCTCTCCCCTTAGTTATATAAATGTCCCTTTACCCATCTTCTTCTCATTTTAAAGCCAAACCTAAAGGTAAGTATGCATGTTTAACTTTTGATAACCATAACTTCATTATCCAACCACCAAATATAATAATTCAAGACTCTATGGAAATCTCTTAAGACGCACTACCTTATCCCTAAATTTGTTTCATTAAAATCGAGCCAAATTTGGAGAAATCAAGGTGGGAAGTTTCAGTAACTCTAAGTAAGTTATTAATTTTTGGTTTCTAACCATTTTTTAGTCAAACAAACACTACCATCATGTTTAATAGCCACAAAAATGTAGAAAAGAGTACTAATTGAAGGTGATCGGATAATTGATGAGTGAATGAAGATTGCAAACTTTAAAGCTCAAATCCACTCAAAAAAAGAAATGTTAGAGCGTGTGGTAAGTATCATTGGAGAGAGGGATAAAAGGGCTACATTTTTGGGTTGGTTTAGTGGCCAATCATCACCGAGATAGTGTAGTCTAAAATATTTTTAAAAATTTTTCATAAATTATGTGGATCAACTTTTATAACTATGGTATGATGAAATTCTTAACAGTTTATGAATTAAAAATCATGAAATTTTAGGCGAGAATAGGAACTAAGCCTGAATTGCATAATTAGATTACTTTAGCAATTCATATGAGGCCTAAGTTATCAATTGAGTCCAATAACTCCTATATAGCACTGATTTAGATATTTTCTTTCCTATTTGATAGGTATATTATAAGCAAAACCCACATCACGAAGCTTAGATCGAGAAATTCAACAACTGGATAAGTTTATATCTATCTACTGATATGGCATCCACACTAACCATTAAATATGGTTCAATATGGATACATATGATTGTGAGATAAGTCATTATTGATTTCCTATCCTTATACATGAATATTTTATGAAATATAATATGTATACATATATATTCCAATCTATAAGTATCTATATGTATGTATATGAATATACATAATTATGTAGCCATTATCACGATACCTATTGCAATATCTAAGTTTATACATATGGAGATGTGTACCTTACATGATGTTTTCTTAGGCATGTTACATGTATTTTATGATGATCCTTATATGATCGAGTGCTTGTTTAATGAAAATGCATGATTGATATTTTATATTGTATTGATATGTTTGATTGAGATTTTAAAGGAGGTAAAATCTGTAGAACTTTTCACCTGATAGTATGCATCTGGATTAGATGCGCACTAGTTATAATTATCAGAGTTGTTATATTTTATGATATTGTGACATGTTATGGACTAATCCTAGTTTATGTTTAACTCCCAATCAAATCCTTGTTTATTATGCTAATTATTGTTATGATTATGACCTTAGATACATTGAATGAGTGTTGTTCTATTGATGATGCTTTGCTCCTTTCAACCTATTTGAATGAAGAGAGCCTTACAACTATATGAGTGTAGAAGTATGGATGGGCTATTAGTGATGCTTAACTATTCACAATCATTTAAAGTTTAATATTATGAAGAGTTATCCTTGGAGGCTAGAGTCTTACAAATATTCTTCTCCATAACCATTTGTACATTTGATGTGATTTGACATGTAGCTTATACGTATGCATATTATAATGTTAGGGCATTCTTGTATGTGAGCATGTCATCAGGCATCGTAGGATGGTGTTAACTTATTCAATGAGATTTGACTATCCTTGATCATATTTTTTCAGGTCAACTACAACCAAACTCAAAGAAATGACTTTTGAGACGTGTCGGTTGCAACCTATCTATCCTTATGTGTGTTTTTCATTTATATTTTAGTTATACTGATACTCTAGCATCCGTAGTGACATGATCCAGTATGTTGTAAATTGTATCCTAATGCATGCGAGTTTTATCGTACATTTAGGGTATATATACTTATATGTGCTTGTATTATTATTTATTTTCTTGGAATATGTGTTTATTTTTGCCGTTAGCAATCAGGCTTACGTGGGATTTGGAATCTTTAGCTCTTGGGTTTCACGAGCCGGTCACATGTCCTTTTCGAGTCATGACAACTACATACATTAGATGCCCAAGATATATAGTCCTATGAATCTTATAAAATAAATTAAAATATTACAAATATTACACATATATCAAAAATTGGAACAACATTACAAAATTTTGCATATCCTCACCTCTTGCAAATAGCAATAAATCTAGTAGATAAGATTCTTATCCTAAAGCTCAAAGGATGCCTGACAAAATTTTTGACAATATCAAACTTTTAACTCATTTACCATGACCCCATATCTATAAGAAATTTATAATTCAATTTACATTTATGAGTCACATAATAAAAACATTGTCTAAGTAATAGTTGCAATACTTACTTTGGTATTAATGTATTGATAATAATGTCGACCAATATTAGGCTTGGTAGTTGGTAAGCTTAGCTTCATTTTCTCATTACAATATGGACAATTAATATCAGGAATCTAAAACATTAAAAAAATTAAAGAAAATACATAGGAATGATATGTAATCCACCATATACCTAATATAATAATACTAAATATATGCAATAATTGTTTTACTATAGAATATAATGCCTTCTCCTTGTAAAATTGGGAATATATTCTCCTTACAAAATTGAGAATATATCCTTTCAATTTCTGCTAAATTATCAAAACAACATAAATGACATTTTTAAAACCACTTATGACACATTTGCACTCTTCTTGTATTAAGTATATACTGGGAGTATATGTAACAAAAGCCACAAAAATCTTTATTTCCAACTATACTACAAATAATAAAAGCAAAAAACCCAGGGAGAAGAGGAGTTGGCTTTTAAACAACATCCTTTGAGATGTTTCATTCACTTATTGACCCTGAAACTATTAAATACATTATACACAAACTTTTTATAAACATTATAGATTATATATGAAGTGAATATGTTATATGAAATTAAAATGAGAAGTAAATTAACTATCAATGTAAGAAGTAATTTACTATAAACTGAGAAGCAAATTCAATTTGAAACGTACAATCATTAGTTTTGTTATTTGCAACACTTGACATACCAACTCTACAACCATTCTCGTACTAATCCACATTATCATAGCTGCATTCAAGGAGTTACATTAACATGGATATGTTCTAGACAACGGAGGGAAAACAATGTCCTATGCATCTTTTACCAATTGGTACTCTGTCAGACACAATCAATTGCGTTAATCAACAAATATGGTTAATGTATCAAATTATGTCAAATACGAAGGATTATAACAAATTAATTTAAGAATCATTCACCTACAATGACAAAGAACCACAACAAAAATGGATAAGACACGATCATATGACAAGATGATTAGGTAATGCGAGGGAAGACACAACTGAAAGCAAAAAAAAGAACGTTATTAGATGGTGAAGCTAAGGGATAAGACACGTTTTTGTGGTGTCATGATTAGTTGATACAAGGTGAGAAGTGACTAGTAAAAATAAAGACAAATGTTGCCAAACAGTGAAGTAAAAGGACAAGATGTAATTGTGTCATAAGGAGAAGAGGCCACTGGACGAAGCAAGTTGTAGAAGGGCTTTCCATTTTCATTTACATTTTATATTTTCCAGTTAATTACATATGTCTTCTCCATGTGGAAGACATGTATAAATTTTTTAGTTGATGTGTAAGACACGCCGGCTCCATTAACAAAGATGTTAAAACTAAGCTACTTTACCTCAAAAATAGAACTTTTGGCATTTGATTGCTACAATTTAAATTTTTAGTTAGAATTGCAAAATTAACTAAAATTTTGGATTTTTTCATAATTTTCCCTTAAAATTTTTAAATTCAAAACAACATAGAGGAATGAAAGATAACATTCATTAAAAAAAATACAAGGGAAGAAGAATGGATGATAATGTTCTTTATTCAAAATAAAAGGGAACAATTAGAAAAGATTTTGTTGTGAAGTAGAATTATTTAACCTATGGAAAATCTAAAAGTAATTTGTAAGTAATTATCTTCTATTTATGCATATTAAATGAAAAGATTCTGAATCCTCAACCTTTGTGATTGATCAAGATTTTCTAATATTGATATTAAAGTTATGATTTGTGCATCTCAGTATTAAAAATTTACAGATAAAATTTGTGACATATATTTTATGATAATCTATTTTTATTATTTAATTATCTATATAATAATTGATATTATAATATATACTAATTTTTTGTTAATTAGAATTTAATATTTTAAAATTGATATTATTTGGATTATATGTGATATCATTCAAATATGATGATATATTTTTCTTAATTATCAATTATGTGTTAATTGGAATTAAACATGAATGTTTCTATATTGTTATTTCTGAAATTTTTATATCCAAGATTGGTGTTTTGGCCAATTTAAGAGAAGAACTAATATGCAGGAGAAAAATGATGCCTTGATAAGAGTCCTCGGTGAGATCAGGGAAAAGTAGGGCAAAGAAAAACAAAGGATAAACACTAGACTTTAAGCCCACTGGCAGTGCGTCTTTAGCAATGCTCACTGTTATTAATGGTGAAGTTTACTTTTTTTCTTCCCCTTCACTATCGTCAATCACTGAGAAAAGGAATGTTGGGTGACTTGTCTTCTATCTAAATCTAAAAAACTCAAGTCATGAGCTATGATTGCTAGGTCTAGATTGCAAGGTGACTAACAAGTGACATAGAAAAGAGATAATAAAGGGGGAAAAAGAACAGGAATAAAATTTTTAAAAATATAGAATGCAAAGTGAGAGGCCACCAAGTCCTTTCTTGTTAGGGCTAGTAAGTTCAGACATTATAGCACACTTATAATTTTTTAATTTTTTAATTTTAATTAATAGATATGGATATATAATTAAAAAATATAAATGATTAGAATTTCTAATATTGGTAGAAAAATGTTTTCTCATTAAGTTTATCTAGTTTGTTTAATTAAATAAATTTAGAAATTTTCTTATTAATATAAACTAACTTGTTTAGTTAAAATATGTATATATATATATATATCTTAGAAATAAGTCTTTTAATTAAAAAAATGAGAAATAAATTTCTAATAACATAAAAATTAAAAATAAGTTTTCTAATTAAGTATAAACTATTTTTTATTTAAATAAAATTAGGAATAAGTTCTTATTACTTAAATTACATTTAAGTATTGTAATTGCAATATAATTGTTATATAAATGATGATTGACCATATATATGATCTTTTGATTTTATAAGTAATTGAATTCTAGTTATTCAATCGATATATGAATTAAATGACAATAATATGCAACTATAAAATTTCTCTTTTATTATGAAAACTTAGTATTTCAAATATGACTTATGCATCAAAGAACATTGTCACTGAGCTTATTAAGGGTTAAAAGTTGAATGGCGAAAATTATAAGACATGGAAAATGAAAGCCCTATATATATATATATATATACTAAAGGAACAAGGGACTCTAGAACCATTAAATTTAATCAAAAATATTTATGAATATAGAAATATATCCTAATATAAGAGGGATCATGATACTTGAAAAGAAGAACTCGTTAGCTCGCATTACATTACTGAACAGTATGGACTATGATATAATGTATGAGTTCAAAAAAATATGAATATATTAAGGGCATGTAGTCCACTTTAATTATATACTTTGTAAGTATCTCTATAATTAAATTAAGCTCACTTGTTATCAGGTTTGATACTTATAAGAAATGTTCTAATCATATAAATGCAAAGGCATTTCAGACACATGTCAAACATGATAATTGAGTTAAGAGATGATAATCACAAATTATTTAACAAGCAATATGTGCTAAAATTTAATCCAGTCTCTACCTTAGAGTTATGAATATATGAAGATGCATTCGATGCATTAATGGAATTAAGATAATGGGGGATTCTTCGAGGCATCTCATGTTAAAAGAAGAACATCTTGAAGCTCCTAAATTGACTTTTGAGGTATATGTTATTGAGTTTAACTCACACGGAGCTATGAAAAAAAAGTATAAGCATCACAATTAGCTTAAATGGAAAAGGAATAAAGGCCTTACCACAAAATTCAGGAATTGCGATAGGCTAAGTGGAACCAGCATAAAAAGGAAAATGTCTTTTCAAGAAATATCAAAATGAAAAGAATTAAGTGTTATAATTATGGCAATAAAAGTCAATTTTCTTATAATTGTTATAAGTCTAAAAAAGGCATAATCCCATATCATGGACATTTATTTTGTAAATGTCTCATGTTTTATCTTTATAACTAAACCATATACTTTGTGGATTGTAAATTTGGAAGTAATTAACCATATAGCAAAGGATAGAAATATCTTTGCAAAACTCCATAAAAACGTACATGGAACAAGGGTTTGGCATATGAATATTATTCATACATGGTGTCCATTAAAACAAAGGAATTTTATACTTAGTTTTAATGTAAAGTTTCATAAGTGGTGAAATGGTTTTGTATATCAAAAAAAATATTTATTATGGTCATAGTGATGTGTTGAATGGTTTTGTTATTCTAGAGATTATTAATGCAAATAATAATACTAGTTATTCTTTATTTGTTTAAAATAATGATTTTAATGTTAATATAATTTTATGACATGCTAGACTAGTTAATAATGAACAAGCCAATTTGTAATAGAAGACCTAGTAAGTGATTTAAATCAAGTAGATTTACCTATTTATTACACATTATCTAACCGATAAAATGACAAGAAAACCATTTTTAAAAGGAGCATGAGCTATATATATATTGCAAGTCATTTTTTATGACATCAGTGGTCCAATAAATGTAAGAGCAAAAAGTGGATCTATATATTTCAATGCTTTTATAGATGACTCTGCTCAACTGGGTCATGTTTATTTGATTTCTCACAAATCAAAAGCATTTTATTGCTTTATAAAATATATGGATTAGGTGTAAAATCAAGTTGATATGATAAGAATACATGTCTGACGAGTTTAAGATGTTATGTAATGAAAAAACTAAAAAAATAGTTAAATATTCCACAAACTCCCCAACAAAATGGCATATAAAACACTACTTCAGATTATTAGGTCCATGGTGGAACAAGAAAGTTTATTAATCACCTTTTGTGATGATACTACACTAATAGCCACTTATGTTCTTAATTAAGTACCTAAAAAATCAATTATAAGTACCCTATAAGAGTTATAGATAAGTAGAAAGCCTTAAATGAAAATTTTTAAGGCTTTGGGATCGTGCTACATATGTTCAAGATTTCTCTCATAAATATGGGAAAAGAGATCCTAGAGGAAATAGAGTATCTTAGATAATTATAATACTAAAAAGAAGTATGCGTACATAAGTGAACAAAGTAATGGAGGAATAATTAAATTTGAATCACGATATGTCACATTTATGGAAAATGAGTTTTCAAGGTAGGGTGAGGTAAGTAAAGACTTATCCTAATATATGACACTTAATCAAAATGATTCTATTATGAAGAATCAAGAAGGGGCACTTTATCTTAGTAGGAACAATATAGAAAATAAAGAATTGATTTAAGATCAATTCATGTTCCCATCAGGTGAAAGTTTACTTATAATGTCTAACCTAAGTGAGGATAATTAAGATGTTGATGAAATTTTAATTTCGTTAAAGTAATCATAGAATAATTCCTATTATTTCTTGATAAATTAAAGAGAAAATTCATATGATTATCTGATAAGAAGAAAATAAGCTAAAGAATATAAATAAGACTCTAACTACTCCTAGTAAAAAAATAGATAAAAGTAATAAAGGAAGAGATATCTTCCTAAAGTTCCAATCAATTATGGGACTTGGTTGATATCTTTAAACGGGTGAAAAGTTATTGGAAATAAGAAGGTTCTCAAAATAAAACAAAAGGATTATGGCAGTATCAAAAGATATAAAGCACACTTTGAAGCTATATGCAATAAGAAGAAATTAATTATGGAGAAAAATTTTCAACTTGTTTTGAGGTTTGCTTTAATTTGTCTTACTTTGGTTATAGTAGTCAATATGAATCTTGAATCACATCAAATAAATCTAAAGACTACATTTTTAAATGAAAAATTAAAAGAAGAAACCTATATGGAATAACTTATAGGTTTACATCATTCTTCTTTTTACTATTTTCAAATGTACTTGTCCTATATTAGATTGATATTTGCTCACCATTCTAATAGTGTGACAAATATCTAATCTTGTACATATCATTACATACATGAGACTTCTAATTGCATTGGAATAAGGAACTTTTGTCATTTATTCTCCTTCTTATGACATTGATGGACAAAATTTCTTGTTGAGGCCTTCACTAAGGAAAAAAAGTGTTCCAATTATTAAAGTTGATTTATAGCCTATGCAGTCTTTAAGGTAATGACCTATGACTTTAATATGATTGGCAAATACCATTACATATATATTAAAAGATCTAAAGATATATTTATTATTTTATCTTTATATGTGGATGACAATATGATTGCTTATGATAACTATGCATTTCTTAAGCAAATCAAAAGTTGTTATCATCTGAATTTTCAATGAAAGATGTGGGAGATATTATACACATTTTTTAAGTTAAGATTTCAAAAGATCTTTTGAAGAGATTACTGTCATTTTTAAAAATAAAATATATTCAAAAACATTTGAAGGATTTTGTATGTAAGATTGTAAATCAATTGACAATCTTATCACTAAAAATTAAGGCCTTAATAGGAAATTTTATGCACCAATATCATAAGAAAGGGAATAAATGACAAAAATTCCTTATTCCAGTGTAATAAAAAGTCTCAAATATGCAATGATATGTACATAATCAGATATTTGTCACACTATTCTAATGGTGAACAAATATCAATCTAATGAAGGATAAGTATATTTGAAAATAGTCAAAACAAGAATGAGATATATATATATATATATATATGTATATAAGGTAATACTAATTATGCATTGTGTTAGTAAGGTAACGATCCATGTATATAAGGTTATACAGATGTAAATTTAGAGATAATTTAGATGAAAGAATATATGCCCTAAGTTTTGTTTTTTACTCAACGATGGTATAATATCATGGAAAAGTAAGAAATAATTTTTGCTTTATCCACAATGAAAGCTAAGGGTTTGTTTAGTATGGATGTGGTTTTGTGTTTTGTTAAACACAGAAATTGAAAAAGACAACATACTAATACAGCACAGAAATCGAGGACAATACACAAAAACCAATACAAATATATAAAAAATACAACTAAAAACCACAACTAACAGCAATACCAAACGACGCCTAAATTTATAATATTTTCATCTGCAATACAAAAAATTATATGGCTTAGAAAATTTTTGGTTAATTTGGGATTAATTAAAAGTAATGGCTATCCAGTGATAACCAATTATGATAGTTAAGTAGTGATTACTTATATTATAGATCCCAAATATTATAGTAAAATCAAACATATAGATACCAAGGATAATTATGCAAAATACATAGTTATATGAGGAGAAGTAAATATGAAATATATTTCTACAGGAGATATGGTGACTAACCCAAAAATAAAGCCAATTTGTGAGAAACATATATTAAGCAAGTGAAGTCTCTGGATTTATGTGGATTAACATTTTTACATATATGTTTACCCATTATATTGTCATGTTTAAATATTAAATAAATATTAACATCGAATGATTATGTGTCAGTGCTTTAAGAATATGTACACTTTATGTGAATTTATTTTGCATAATTTAAAACTGCATGATAGACATATAAGAGGTTAGTCCTCTCACAAAGGCAATCGCTTCTAGTATTCCTAATAACTAAAGATAAGGCAAGTTTAATATTTATTATCTAGGTGATAATTGATAGCGAAACTTAAACCGTTAATGTTGTCCTAAATAACAAGATAAAAGGAAATTAGTTTAGAGTTATCAAATGGTCTCCATATCTATCTTGAGTTGCCAAATAAAGTTTTCAAAGGTGAATATTATAGTAGATAAATGAGCTTGAGTCATATATTATACATGTTCAACTAAACATCTGTACAGTATTATATGAAAGGAAGATGTATATGATGAAAGAAAATAAGTTAATACTGTAGCATATGACTCATACCATATGTTCTAAAATTACCATAAAGGGATTAAGTAAATAAGACCTCAACTTACATTGTGTGAGACCTTTGAGGTTAAAAGGAATCTCATCATATACCCATATAATTCTTATCTAATTCTTGATAATTGAGTTTAAGGTTTACTATTTTAGATTGTTACCAAAAGGTCATCCAAGATCTGATCTATGGAATAATTATAGGAAAGCAAATTAAATTGAATTTGAAAGAGAATTGAGAACAAAGAAATGTTATTTTGATTAATGACTCGCACAAAAATGTATTCAAAGGTATAACATTTCTTAAGCAGAGAATTGAATACAATAAGGATACAATTAAACAAATGAAATTAAAGAAGAGTAAAAAAGTGAGATATGACCTAGGATACGATAAAATAATTCTACTCAAAGAATCAATTCATTAATTAAGATGTCAGATACTCTTAACAGATATATGACAATAAGCTTAAATTGTATACTGATCGCATAGGTTATTGAATGAGTATGAGAATGAGTATAATTCCAATCGAATAATCTCCCCATGTGTAAGTGGGAGATTATACAAATTATAATGGACCTATGATAGGGTTGGACTGAAAAGACATAACCTTTCAATTTGAATTGAAAAATTATATTGTTTGGATTTAAAATTTGAAAATTCAAAACAAGAGAGAGAGAGAGTAATAAAAGACATGGTTCATCCAAAAATAATGTAAGAAATGAAGAATGGATGATAATGTTCTTTATTCAAAATAAAAGGGAACAATTAGAAAAAATTTTGTTGTGTTGTATAATTCTTTAACCTATGGAAGTCTGCAAGTAATTCATAAGTGATTATCTTCTATTTATGTATATTAAATGAAAAGATCCTCAATCCTTAATCCTTGTTGTTGATCAATATTTTCTAGCAATATTCTCTATTAAATTTTAAAAATTATATTAAATATCTTCATTTATTGGTTATAAATATTCATTAGCATTCTCTTAAATTATAAATTTAGACATCATAATATCAAGGAATTTTTGTAAAGAACCTAGATATTATCATAACTATATTAGAGATTTAAATTCTTAAAATCAAAACCAACACTCAGGGTCAAACAACTAGAAACAACAAGAATTTACTATCACCATTAATTTAATTAAGTTTTTTTAATAAACTTTGAGAATTGTTGAGTAATAAAAAAAGATCAAGAAAAAAATGAATGATGATATGAAATCAATAACCTTTACAATGCAAGTGAAAAATCACTATAGTGCTTTTGCAATGTTATCCAACTTTGTAAAAAGCTTCTTAGGTACTATACTCAAAAAGTATAATCAAAACAAAATGGCAGAAATAGAGGAAAATTGATTGTGATTTTCTATACAGCAAGTCGAAAGAAGGAAAACTAAAAATTAGGAACACTTTTAAGCTAAAGAGGGTTTTTAAAGGAAAAACTTCTTTTTTTTTTACGAAGCTTGTTAAATGACTCATTGTTTGAAGTTTCAAAAGAATAAGACTAAGGCAGAGGAGATGAAGTGGGATTAGTTCAACTTGCGTGGGTCGTTCTCCTTGAGTCTCTGACTAAAGCAAAGGTCAGGAATTCTAGCCCCCTTATTGGCACTTCTCTTTTGAGTCACCTAAGCTTATTACACGCTTGTGTAGTTTAACTATTTGGTGTGGTTTGCAAGTTATTATACTAAATCAGGTGTTTACCAAGTATGTGCCCGAAGGATAACGGCTACAGATTCCTATAGTATCAAAAAAAAAAGAGAGAAGTTTTGATAATACAATGCTAAATGGATTTGCAAAAGAAACAAGAAGAGCGGACCTTTCCTTTAATCAGCAAAAGAATTCTCCCTTTTCAATTTCATTCTTTGTCATTACATTTTCATATATAATTGAAATGGGTAACCTAAAATCAAATGATCCAAAATATGTTACATTGATCTATTGGTCAATAACTTTCCTAAATTAACAATGTAGATTTAATTAACATGGATTATTGCTTTTAAGTATATAAAACATGATCTTCTCTTTAATATAATTCGAAATGTCATTAAGAAATATTTTTTCTTAAACTATGTAACTTGAAATTTAGCCACATTTAAATGATTCTTCTTTCACTTTAGGAGTATACTAATATGCATTTTCATTTTATTTTTAATCAATTTAAGGTAAATTTATTACAAACCACATATTATTCAAATCAAATAAATTGCTACTAGTGAAAAGTGAAAATCAATTAAATATATTTTGAAAGAAAAAATTTAAAAGAGGAATAGAAAAGTTAACGAAGCAGATTTTTATATGACATGAGTTTACTCAAATTGGCTCCCAAAAATATAAAAATAACTTATAATTATTCCCTTTTAAAATAATAATACGTTGTGTTTAAAAAAATTGAACATGTTTACTAAATTCAGATAGGGTTAATTATAAACCACCCAAATTATTGAAACTTCCGAACCAAATTGTTAAAATTGTTAAAATTGTTAAACTCTTAAATTGTAAGTATGAAATTAATAAAAATATCAGTTATTGGTTAATTTAATTCATTGAATCAAAACAACATAGATCGTTGGTTTGATTTATTTTTATCTCTATTTTAATTTTTTGACTAAATTAAATTAATATATATTGCATTATATTATATTATATGTGCATATAATGCACACAAACCTTGTAAAATATAATTAGACTAAAATCCACATATTCTAAAAGATTCAGTGGCTCTGAATTTAGTAAATATGGTGGCTATATGAAATTTTAAAAGTAATATGGGTACATATTTTATTAAAATAAAATAAAAAGAAACATCTTTACCTATTTATGGAATTGATAAAATATAATAATGCTTTTTAAAAGCAAATAATATAAATTTTTTATATTTTTATGACAACTTTATATTTATGATGAAGCAAAAGTACCATCTTAGTTATTCATTCCATACTTGTTTGATCAAAATTTTAATGAAACAAAAAAATCCTATTATCACATTGATATTTAATGAAATATTTTATATTATAGTAAGTGATAATTTTGAATAAAATTTCAAATTATTTGTAATTAGAGTAAAACTGAAAAAAGGAAACAAATGTGAACTCTATTTTTTTTCTTTCTACATGTGATATTATCGTAAACATCTTTTAATTATTGACGAATTCATTTCCTAGTTGTGATATCTAGTCGCTAATTAAAAGGTCATACATTTTAATTTACATAAAATCAATTTTTTTGTAACTTTACTTTTAAAGTTATAGTTTTAAGAGATAAAATGTATAAAGAATACATTTAAATTGCACAAACCAACTAGTTTAAACCAAATTTATATAAATTTATTTTGTTATTTAATTTTTATATGATTTTGTTATTTAATTTTTAAAAATAAAAAATATTTTAGTAATTATTTGATTTAGAACCCTTGTTCCAACTACTCCTTGCATACCTTAGACTAAAATTGATTGAAGTTTATAAATAAGTGTTTATCATTAATTAAAATTGATGTGCATTGACATTAGAAAATAACATAATTTTTTATTCGTTATGTATTTATTTGAACTAAAAAAGATAAAATACTAATATCACTAATATAATTTTTTAGTATTAATAAAAATTTTAATGCTAACGTAAGTCAACTTTATAGCGTGAAGATAAAAGCATGATTTTTAAAAAGAATTATTCAATTATAAGAGGGATTTGTAATTCGAATAAGAAATTATTTTCTAATTTGAATTCAATTTTTGTGAATCTACTAAAGATGATACAAAAGAAACGACGTATGTGTTGGAAAATCGAAATTCAATTATATCATGCATAGCGGAAGAAACAATATTTTTTAAAATTTTTGAAAGCCAAATTTATTTTTAATTTATAACATGATTAAATCATAATATAATAAAGTATGAATCTAAATAATATCTTGTTATGAATTTTGATCATCGTCTGCATCTCTTCTCGAATCTATAGGTGACAGATAAATCACTTAAGCCACACATGTATCCATCTTTTAAAGGTATTCATATATCAAATATTGAAAAAACTTACAAACAATCTTTAAGAGAAAAAAAAAGTACTAGTTATTCCTATCTTTCTTCATCTTTTTTACAGAAGAAAAATAAGATATTTCTTAATATTAAAATTAAACATAAATTACAATTAGACTCTCTCTGATAAAATAAAATTTCATATTTTTTATCAGTGAAGTTTCTCAAACATCACAATGATATCCAACTTAATAGTTTTTCTCTCCTTTGTTGGTCTTTACGTGTGATCTATTAAGTTCCTTAAATAATAATTATAATTCCAATTCATAACTAAAATTAGATATATTAAAACTTTTTTGAATTTATCTTTAATTTTCAAATTAAATCATTTCTAATCATAGATCAAGATAGACATTCAACAACATGTCATAATCACCAAAATATCATGAACGTGAAAGTGGTTTTACTAACCTTTTCGAGTATGTTTTTTTTGTACAATTTAATCCTTTTGTCATATAATATTCCTATTAGATATAAAATATAAAATTAGTGTCTATCTTATTTAAGTTTAATCATTTTTCTCAACTATTAGTAATTTATTTTGTTAATGATATTTGAAAATTATTTTTAAAGTGTCATTCCATTTTGGCCAAAGATTTCTTCTATCAATACTAATTAAAAAAAGGGGACCTTCTATTTATTCACTTTAGAGTAACGAATTCTATATTAATCACTCAACTATCTCCATATAATTTATGCTACATCCAATTATATCAATTGAGCTATCCTTGACTAGAATATGTCATAAATAGTGTCAAAACATTACAACCCCTACATGAGATATCTTGGAAAACTTAAATCTAAGGATCACTTATACAATCATCACAATGACCATTTCCATAGATACACAAGTAATCCTCCATATGGTATTCTTATATTAGGTTAATTCAATAAGCTTGTTCTCTAAAAAGTATCCATATATTTAATAAATATCTTCATAATTTAGTCTATGAGATCGACTACTTCATTCATAAAGAATAAATATAATGTATACTAGTCTTTCCACTCTATTAATGTTTAGTACTAGTAAATTATGACTAGGAACAATTTAGAAATAATACTAAAATGCAATTTTGAATCTTATTATTATGATTTCATCATAATTGTAATTGCACAGTGTATTTATCTAATGAACTTTATCTTATACATTAGTTATTTAAACAAATATATATAAGATAAATAATATTTTAAATTACTTACATCGCAAATCTATAACCAACTTTTAATTGTAGGACATAAACCAGAAGTATAAATAATGTCATTATTAAAAAGCTCTAAATGTCTAGTTTCTAAAAATTCATATCATAGTGATTAGTTTAAAAAAGGAAGTTAGTATTCAACTTATTTTGGAAAGATTAAAATACTAAAAAATTTTAAAGTTTGAATGGCACATATTTTCTATATATATTAGGACCCTTTCAAAATCACTGCACGTCTCACAATTTTATAAAGATCATCATGTGATTTCAGCTAGAAGACATCATATTTTACTATTAATATTTATAGTTCTTCTTATTTTAACTAAAGGACGTCATGTTTTTAATATTTATAGTCCTTTATAAATACTTTTAGCATGTGATGTAGTTCCTTATTTTCAATTAACAAATTAATTGAAGTCATTGATGAAAGATTATGAGAGGTTTTATTTATCCTAATTTTGATTTCAATTTCATATTTTTTAATATGTTATATCTTCTAATATAGTTTGTGAAATAATTATATACTTAGTTATGACTACTACAATTCCATTATGCAACATAATTCATTGTTGATTTAAAAAACTAGGTTTGTAATTAATAATTCTAAAGATTGGCAACAAATAATAGTTGATGATTATTTAATTATTTTATAGATAAATTAGACATTTTGAGTTTATTTATTTATTTTTGAAATTTCACTATCTTTGTATGTTTCAACGCTCATATTAAAATAAAGAGCTTGCTTTAGATTACATGTCTATAGATTAATTAAAATATTGTTTTAATAAGAAATTTTTTTAATAACTATAGATTATTGATATTTTTTGCTAAATATTCAAGAAGGAAAATGTGTAATCTTTATGATAATAATTAAGGTTAAAGTTAGGGAGATATCAACATTTTAATTGATAAATGTTCATTATATAGCTTTCTTATGTAACTCTTAATCAAATATTTGTTTGAATTTTAATTAAAGAAAGTAAAGATAATCTTTTGCTTATTATATACTTATTATTTTATTAGGATTTCCATTGTAATTAATTGACTGAAATCAATTAATACATGGTCAATCTTTATTTTCATTACTTACATATTTGTATTAAAATTAAAATTGAGTATTTATTGGTGCATTTGGAATGCATTTTAAATAAAATAGAAGTTACCAAATCAACCCATTAGAATTTACAAATCAAACTAGGATGGTTTAATGAGCATCTGTATTACAAAAAAACTAAAGTTGAGAGAGTGAAAATTGATCATTTAAAAGAAACTGGAAATTAGAGAAATGTCAATTATATCAAATAGTTAATCAGTTAACTATAGATATACAATCAATAGGTCATAAGTAGTCAATCTCATAAATTAAAATATGAAGATATTTAAACAAATGTATGCATTTATTTAAAAAAATCAATAAGCTAACTAATATGAAAATTCTATATGAAAGGTTACTTGTGTGTCTATTAAAAAATTCATTGTCATAATTGTGTAAGTGATCCTTTGACTTAAAATTAGCTAAGTATCTCATATGAGGTGTGTTATATTTAACTACTACTTATGATCTATTCTAGTCAATGATATCTCATTTGCTAGTTATTAGATATTGTATGAATTATATAAAAGTAGTAAAGTGATTAACATAGGATTTATTATCCTAGAATGATTAGGGAGAATGTTTTGTTATTCTTGATTAGTATTAATTTAGGAAATTCTTGACTAAGGTAAAATGACATTTTGAAAATATCTTTAAGAGGTTATTAATAAAATCAATTACTAATGATAGAGACGTAATATAATTATAATCAAATAGAGTAAGTAGACTAAATGTTGATTCCATACTCTGTGTTTAACTAGAATATTGCATAATAAAATGATTAAATTATACAAAAAAACACATAGAAAGGATAGTTAAAAATATTTTGACGTTTCTAATATTTGGGTAATCAACATATGTTATTAGACATCAACATTAGTCTATGATTATAATCTTTTTAGTTAAATAATTAAAGATATATTAAAATGAGTTTTAATTTATCTAGTTCTAATTATGAATTAAAATTGCAATTTATAATCATTAACATCATATTATGAACTTAATGAATTACACGTAAAGATTAAATAAGGAGAGAAAATGTTATCTGAAATTAAATTAAACTTAATTATGAAGTTAAAAATTATATGATGTTTTATTATTATAATAATTATAATTAGAAATTAATTGTTGTTGATATTTAATTTTAATATTAAGAGCAAATCTTTTTTTTCTCCATAAAAGGAAGAAGAAATAAAAAAATAATTAACATTATTCTTCTCATTCCTCTCAAAAAATAGTTTTTAAGTTTCTCAAAAGATTTGATTTGTAGATAGTATTAGAGGTTTAATGTGTATACGACTAAAATGGTTCATACAACGACTATGGATTCTAAGGAAGTTGTAAAAAAGGATCAAAGTAAGCAAGGATCAAACATCATAAAAAGATATAATTTAGATTTATATTTGTTTATATTATGATTTAATCATATTATAGATTAAAGAGATATAAACTTTTAAAAAAATTTAAAAATTGTTTTTCTTTCATTGTGCATGATAAGATTGTATTCTAATTTTCCAATAGTAATGTCAATTCGTATTTAATTTTTTAAATTGAATAAATCATCACTTAAATGTTATTAAGTTATTTGATAATTAAAATTGCAAGATGTTGCAATCCCAATTAAACCTACAATCAAATTAGAATTGATTTGAATATTCATATTAAACCAAACCCTTTTTCAAACTTAACTTTTTGCTACAAGATTTGGAATAGTTTGGAAAAGAATATAATCACTTCACATTTTGAAATCATTTTATGCCTCTTTGAATTTTGAAAAAAAATTATGAATGAATGTCATGTTTTGTGGCTTTTGGAAAACCTTCCTGTCTTCTATGATCAGTGATGGTTTTTGACAAAATAGATATGTTATGTAGCTCATGTTGGATAATTGTTAATCGAAGTGTGATTTATAAGAAAATCGTCAAAAAAACTGAATTAAAATATTGAGAAAATTTATGCATTTAGTTCATGAAAATCATGTGCATTTTATCTCTTGTGAATTGTATAGTTTTTTAAAACAAATGCAATAATAGCCATGAAATTTGGTATGTATATTCTTCACATGATTTTCTTGCTCCTCATGAAATTTTAGAATGATTTGAGCTCTAAAAGTGCATGTAATGCATCACACCTACACCAAATTTAGTGTTCAATTGAGCTTGTCTTATTCTTTTATTTGTGCACTCTTCATTGCTTGACATATGGCCTTGCAATTTGGTGTGGTACCTCATAACATGATGATCTAAGTCCTCAAATTTATTCCACACCTTTTCTATTTCCAATTTTGCTCTAATTCTACTCAAAACTTGGCCTTTTTAACTTGCATTTGTGTCCTAAGGTCATATATGCATGTAAACTCAAAAGGAACATAAATCAAGCATTTAAACATCAAAATAGAGATGAAGTGACATTGAAACGTATATAGAAATACTATAAAATGCATTCATATCAATATATGAGTTGAAACATAAAATTGAAGGTTTAAGGAGTTAATTTGGTGTAAAGAGGGTAGAAGATGGAGAGAATATGGAGAGGGGGGAAAGAAAGATGAGAAGAAAGGGGGGTTGGAGTCAAATGTGTTTAAACACACAACTTGACCCACTCATGCCTAGGACTCATGAGTATGAGTTCTACCCATGGATTTCTGGTTTTTATTTTATTTTATTTTATTTTAAAAGGTTTAAAAGGTTCCAAAATTCCTTAATGCACTCAAGAATAGAATGAAAAACAATAATAAAAAATAAATGCAAAAACAAGAGCAAAAGTAAACTCTTAAAAATGCAAAGATAATAACTAAATGGAACTAACTCAAAAAGATTTGAATGAAAGTATATCAAAGCAAACCAAATTGAGGAAAATAATTGGTGAGTTGCCACCTACAAAGCGCTTGTTTAACATTGTTAGCTCGATGACCATTTTCTTTGTCAAGTGATTAACATTTTCTTCTTCCAAGCTTTCTTTTTTTTTTTTCTTGTTTTTAGAGCTCTTTGAGTCCCTTGTATCATTACTTCTCCATTCATCTACCTCCTCCATATTAAGGATCGACATTAGCTTTCCTTCACAATGCTTATGGTTTGGCTTAGATATTAATTTAAATGCCAAAAATTCATTATTTGCTTTCCCCTGGAAATCACTTGGAGCACCATTAATAACATTATCAAAAGACACAGTTTGTTATTTCTCATGCAATAATGACTTAATATTTTCAAGATGTGAAAATGTGGTAGACTCATCTTCAATTTTGAGTGTTACCTTGTTCTCTAAAACAATAATCAAACCATTTAATGTGGCTAGAAAAGGTCAATCAATAATTAACTGAATCTCATCCTCATCCTCAACATCTAGAATCATAAAATCAATAGGGAAAAATCAATCTATCAACTTATATTAAGACCTCCTCAACAATACCTCTAGATCTATTTGCCAACTGTATGCTCATTTTAGTGAGCTTTTCAATTCTTAGTCCTAATTCATGAAATAATTTATTAGACATCAAATTGATACCAGCCCTTAAATCTACTAGTGTATCATTCAATTTTAGACTACCAACAGTATAAGGGATTAAGAAGCTCCCTAGGTCCTTTAGTTTATTTGGTAGCTTGTCTATAATAATAGCAACACACTCCTTACTAATTATCATCCTTAAACTTTTTTTCTTCTTCTTAATAGCAAGTACATTACTCATAATCCTTGGATTCTTTGATTCCAATAAAATAGATTTAATCAAAGGGGTGTCAGCATTTAATTTCTTGATGGGTTCTAAACATATACCTGAATGCTCTTCCAGTTTTTGAGTGCTTGCTTTGTCATAAATCAAATGTTATGGCTCATTTATGTTCTCTTCACCTTCCTCCTTTTTTTTCCCTTTATTTTCTATTTTTCTTTATGTACGAACTCCATGACATACTTCTCTATGCTTGAGAATACTACATGTACTTGCTCCCTTAGGTTTTTTTCAACATTACTAGGTAGAGCACCTAGTGGTCTCTTTGAAATAATTTTAGCAAGCTACCCCACTTAGTTCTCTATATTCTTAATGGATGCTTTAATGTTTTAAAAACAGGAATCTAAGGCCATAATATACTTAGCAAGTAACTCCTTTAAGGTGGGTTGCTTGATAAGTTGCTAATAAGGCTGGAAACTAGGTGGGTGCTTCTGACTTTGTTGTCTTTGAGCTTGTTAGGAGAAATTAGGATGATTATGCCACCTAGGTTTATGTGTGCTATAAGGGTTATTTTGGTGATTCCCATGTAATCTACTTGTTTTTCTTGTACTCCTACTCCTACCAACTGGCACTCATAGTTGGGGTGACTGCCTCCATAGAAATCAAAGGTCATAACTTTATGTGAGGTAGATGCCACTGTCATAGTGTCTAGTTTCCTTGTAAAGCTTTGAACCTTGATTTCTCATAAGGCTACTACGTCTATATTATGTGTTTCTTCACTAGGCTTAGGCCTTTGTCTTATGCTCCCCCACGAGTAGGCATTCATGGCTATATTCTCGATCAATTCTTGTAATTACTCAGGAGTCTTGAAATTAGTAGTACCACTAGATGATTCATTTATTAATTTCTTCGTAGCAAGGTTGAGAACATTATTTAATGTCTGCATCAACATGCCTAACTCAAAATTATGATGGGGGAACTTCTTAAGCATGCCCTTCTAGTACCCTCAAGCTTTATAGAGATTTTCGTACTCCCACTACTAAAAAGAAATAATATTTTTATGTAATTTAGCTAATCTAAAAGGAGATAAATACCTTGCCAAGAAATTTTCAGCTAATTGGTTCTAAGACGTAATGGAATCAAGTGGATTCAACTTTAACCATGACTTCACTCGACCCCACAGCTAAAGGGAAATTACCATAACCTAACCCCCTCTTCGGATACACCATTTAACTGAAAAAATATCGTAGATCTTTAAAAAGTTGGCGATGCGGGCGTTGGGATCTTCATCAAGTAGTCCATTAAACTGCATATATTTCTATAACATTTGGATTATTTACTGTTTGATTTCAAAACTCACACTTTTTACCCTTGGCCTTTGTATGCTAGACTCCATGCCTTGTAGAGAGAGTTGTGAAAGATCACCCATACTAAGTTGCACTCTTAACCCTAAATCTCACTGCATGTTGTCCATTTACTAATCTAGGACCTCTGATTTCATGCTACCTTCTGATTTCTTCTCTTTTAAAACTCTCTTGAATGTTCGCTTTACCTCAAGATCTAACTATATTTGATTAATCGGATTATTAAGATTGATGCAAAAAAAAAAGAACCTAAAAAGGGAAAAAAAACAACACAAAGATAAAGGTAACGCAAAGCTCTTAAATAAAAATTAAAATATAGAAAAATAAAGATTATGAAAACTAAAAAAATCTAAAACTAAAACAAAGGCAACAAAACTAGTTTAATAAAGAATAGAAAAAGACTAAATAATGGCATAGTCTCCAGTAATGACATCAAAAACTTGATGTATGCTATACGTGCTTAAATTTAAATTTAAATTATCTAAGAAACACTACAATGATACTATAACACATAATTAGGTAAGTGTACCTATCGTAGTGCAATATAGCTAAAGTAAGTCTAGGATCGAATCTACAAGGACTACTATTACTAATGAATGCCCATATAAATTATCTAGCCTAACAAATTGCAAAGTAATTGATTGGTTTGGTAATGAGAATTAACAAACAATTAAAAGTAGATTGCTTAAACAAAATTGCAAAAGATAACACTTAATAATGAAGTTAAAATTCATGTGATTAATCCCTTTAAAATGTGTACATATTTATTGTTTATCTTGGTTTAACTTAGTTTCAATATTCATTATACCGTAGATTTCCTAACGGCAAGCACACTCTCTCTCAAGTTATGCAATATTATTTAAGTCAATAAACTAGGAAAAAGTTCTCTTTATCCCAATCTATTAACTAAATGCATTACCTCGCTCTATAAAACCTATTGTTTTGGCGAAGATTACACCAAATCCAGACATCTTGCATAAGTCTATCACTAAGTCCAAACATCTTACATAATTCTATCTCTAGGACTTCATGCAAGATGTATCATTTATAGAATAATCTAAAGTATACAATTATCTCTTAATCATTCATACATAGATCAAAGCATTGAAACTAACGCTTACACTTACATAACATTCGATAATTAATGTCATTAAAATCCATAAACAATCTTAACATCAAATATAGAAATCATAACTTAAATCAAGAATAACCAAGAACTCTACATCTTAAAGTTCATAAAAACCTAACTCTTATGAAAAGTTTAGTTCCTAATCAATTTACGATTCTTAAAATTAAGTAACAGAAAGAAGAGAAAAGAAAAGCCCATTATGAATTAATCTTGCTCCTTAATTCCTTAATGATAGTTTATGTGAATTCTTAGTCTTAATCCTTGAATCTTTGTGTTTGAAATGATCTTCTCCGTCAAAATTGAGCAAAACCCTTTTGAAGATTGCTTAAGACTTCAAATCCTTTCCTTGGTGGCTAAATGATGTGGTTTGAGGTAAGAGAGAGGCTTAAAATAACCCTAGGAGAGTTATTTTTAAATTAGGTGGCATCATGCTCACGGCCAGGACTTATGGCTATGAGTCTTGGCCATGAAATCCTCTGCCCAGATATCATGGCCATAGGTTTATTATGAGTCCTAGCCACGAAATATTCTACCTAGATATCATGACCATAGGTTTAGGATTCATGACCATAAGTCTTGGCCATGAAATCTTTTACCTAGATATCATGGCCATGGGTTTAAGCCATGGGTCCTCTGGCTAGTCTGTGAGTCATAGCAACTTCTACCTCCCTTGATATTTTCTACTTTAACTCTATCCACACTCATCCAATGGTCATAAAACTTGATATGGAGCTTCCCCACATGATGCATTCGCTTACTTAATTGCTTCCATAACTTTTTTACTCTCCAAAGTCCTACAAAATGTGATCAAACATAGGAAATATCCAATTAATATCTCATTTAAAGCATTTAACTCATTTTGCATAAGAATCACATGGACTTTTATTAAAAACTCAACCAAATAAGTATAAAATCATGCTTAAAGTATGTATGACTTCAGAGCTATAAAAAAATAAGATTTATGTTTCTAACCTTTCAATATGCCCAAATGTTGGAAAATCATGACGTAGTTTCAACACTTAAATATTTTATAATTTCTTAAAACCAAGATCACTTTAATTATTTAAAATTATTAATTCATAAATATAATAAAACATGTATCATACTCTTACCTTATCAAAAACTTGATTTCTTTTTTCACAGCTCCATCTTAATTCAAGTGTTATATTAGTATTCTACAAGTGTATAGAGTAATATACTAAAAGTTCAAGCTTCTATAAAGCCTATGCATATTATAATATGGGTATAACTTTTTAGTAATATAATTGAAATATATTTCTAATTTTAAGTCAACTTTAATCAAAATTATAATTAAGTTTCATTTAATGTCAACCAGGTATAATTAGATTCAATATCTAATATTGATCATTATTGTTCAAATATCTTATATTCGACTCTAAATTTTCTCAAACTTTACAATTGTGTCAACTTGATTAAAGTTACCTTTTTTCTCTCTTCAATTGTTCTTTGTGTGTTATGTTCTTAAATATATTAGCAATGGATATAAACTACAATATGAAATTATATTTCGACTGAGGTAAATTAAACTCCTTTATTTTATTGTTAGTTCTGTAATTAAATAATCAGTGTCCATAAATCAACAATAGCATCTAATAATGCATCATGATCACCAAATATTAGGTATGTCAAATTACTTTTTAATAATATTTTCATGTATGATTTTTTTCATATAATTCAATTCTTTCAACTTATATTATTTGAAATAAAAATTGAGTATATAATTAATTTTTACTTTATTTTATTCTAATCATATTAGTTCCTAAGTATTAGTAATTAATTCTTTTAATGATATCTAAAAACTATTGTAAAAGTGTCATCCTTTTATTTTCCATATCTAAGGAAGGTTTTTCTCTCGGTGGAGAGGTTTGTGGTCTTTTAATTTGCAATGGTTTGGCAAAAGGGATTTAACCCTATTCTTTTATGCTATTTTTTCCATATAAAATGCTTATCATGCCCAAATTGATTTGTTTGGCTCAATTAATCCATGTTTTAGGACAATAGCACATTCTTCTTGAGCTATCTATAAACCTTCTAGATTCATTCTAAGATGATTTTATTTCGTGAGATTGATATCCTCATTTTTTAAAGGTAATTGAATAAAGAATTATAAGTTCTCTCATAATAGATGTGGATGTTCAAATGTATCATGGATTTCTAGATAGTAATGTAAAAATTGGTCTCTTTTGTCTTCATATCTAGATGGGACTTCTTGTAATTCAAATAATTTATGGACTTCTGTGTAAACAATAAAGAATTGATTATAATCATCATAGCTTTAATAGATTGTAGGATTTTAATGTCCTTTTTTATCTTCTTAAGGCACCTTCTTACATAATGCCCTAGTTGGCCATAAATTTAACACCTATCTAACCTTGCCCAGGATAATTGTTTCTGATGAGCTAGAAATGTCGAAAATCAATATTCTTAATAGTCCAATTTAGATTTCTAGGCCATCCCAAATGTAAGTCTAGTGGATTATTAACAATCTCAATTAGATTATCAAGAATATCAATTTTTGGCATCTCTAACTCATCGAGAAAAAAATTCTCCTAGGTAAATTCCTAGTGATGTGTAGGTGACTGGAGACCTATACTTTCCAAGTATAATTAATTATGCCACAAATATACAACCAACTAATTGGTTATAAGGCATAATCCAATAATTCCATCTTGTATTAAGTCAATCATTTAAATATCTTAGACAATATCTACATATGATGATCACTATTACTAGGATAGTGGTTTAGCAACATCATCCTATAAGATTCTCTTTAGAGAGTACTTACTAAATCTTACAACTTTTATCCCAATTATCATTATAATTAAGAGACGTTCAGTAGTTTATTGTTTGAACATTAAGGAACTATACAAAGTTCATTAAATAATTTCTTCATCCAAGTACCCATTTTAACTAAACAAAAAATGTATTATGAATTAATTAGAAATTAAGGCTACATTGTAACCTTTTCAACTTAAAATACACTTATTTAGAGTTAAGTTATTACTGCTTTTTTTTTTGTCAAACTAAAGTCAAAATCTAAATAATTTTGTACCTAAATATTAATTTATATACAAAATAATGGATTTCTTTAATATTTTATAAGTATGAGATACCTCAAATGTTAAATACCTTTAATACATATCTATGTGATGAAACTATAATAAGTAGGTAACTTTTAAATCTATTTTCATAAATCTTTATTCATACAATTTTAGTTATTACCTTTCCATATTCAAATAAGAGTTGTTCATGAACTGTCCTATCTTCAATAATTGAAAATATGATTTATTATTCTTTATTAGCAATATGTCATCTATATACCTATTAAAAATATAATTATACTTTCTTTAACCTTTTTGTAGACATGATGCATCCATAATAATCTTCGAGACAAAATCTTTGAATTCATCATGAAAATGAATTTTTTTAATATTTTATACTCTTTAACTAACATCAAATGGATAAAACAAAGGAATTAGTTCAGTTTAGATTTATTGTTATGAGATATAAACTATTTCAAGCATCATTTTACTCTCACTACTTATCTTAAGAACTATTATTTATTATACAAATATTTTGTTTGATGGGATTTGTAAGATTGCATCTAATCTATTTGGATATTTATAACTTTTTTATGTCTAAATTAGTTATAGACTTATTATATGATATATGTTTCAATTAAACACCACATCCATAAATAATTCACTTTAATCCTTTTAATGAATTTTCTTTACAATATTCCTTGTTTGTCGCCTTTTATCATCTCTTCTCTTCTTTCTAAAACTCTTATTAGTTTCGCCCAAATTCTTTTTCCCCTAACTGAATCATCTTTTTATATTCCTCATCTTTTTGTCTTCCCTCTCTTTCTAAATGGATGTTCTATTCTCCATTTTCAAATGGTTCTTTATGCCTTTCCTTCATTTGCTCCCTCTTATGGTTATTACTACTCTTCTAAAACTCTCTCATACTTATCCTTTATTGGTTCTTTTTAAATATTCTATCTCATTTCACATGCTCTTGCTCCTTTTGACCTGTTTAGTTTTTAGATCTTTGCACATTTCCCTCTCTTTCCTTCAACTGGTTCTTTTGTCTTGAATCTTTAGCACTATTATTCCTCGTATCTCATGTTTAATAAACCCTTTTTAATGGTGTTTTTTTTTTTGTGCTTGGAGCTCTTGCTTTTATATGTATTTTTAGTTATATTTTAATGCTCATAACTAAAACAACATCCAAGCATTCATAAATCAATCATCCTCAACTTAAGCCAAATCAATTACATTGTTACTTAAGCCAATGCCAAGTATGTGTTTATACAAACAAATGATTCAAAATTTGAAGACAAAAATATCTCATGAATAATCCTATTTATCACTTAGCCTAATATTCCTTTATGTGCCCTTGTCCTTTCTAAGTCATATCATTATGATATTGAGGAAATGGTTACATACAAAAGTCAGGTTAGTCAATTAACAAGATGCTTTGATTATCAGAGAAAATATCATAGACTTAGGACATGACACTACTGATGAATCCCCATGAAAATATAAAGATTGTACAAGTGTGATATCCTTAAGTTAAAAAAGTGAAACTATAATCAAATTTTAAAAATGATGGCAAAGTTGATAACTCTAAGTGGTGATTAAATACTAATAGAACTAATAACAAAAGTTCTTCAAAACCATTGAGGGACATTATTGAAGTACACAAAGATTACATTTCAATAATTGAGGACCATAAATACCGTTCGAGCTTATGTAGAGAACTCTTTTAGGAAAAAGTTAATGACAAATTTTTTCCTCTAAATGAAAATAAAAATAAGAAGATAGAGCACACACTTGAATAAATCATCATTTTTTTGCAAATATGAATAGATACTTGTTGATTTATTATTGAAAGGGATTTGACTCCATTATACCTAAATATGTTATATAGTGTCATAAAATGTAAGTATAACCAAAATATCATAACATTAAATATATTGCTACATTTTCTATATGTATGGTATATCATTGTTAAATAATATCTAGAACCTCAAATTTAAGTTAAAAAATGATCCTTCAATCAAAGAAAAGAAAGAAAAAAAGTGGAAGAAATAAGAGAATAAAAAAAGAAAAAGGAGTGGGAAATGATGAGGAAGTTTCCTTATTGGGGCAGAGCTAATAAACAATAGTTTGAAAATTCCCAATCAAAGCTCAGTTGGATAAAAATGCCAAAAACTGTGATTTGGCGAAAAAGTTAGATATAAAAAAAAAAAGCTTGCTAGGTTAAAAGGTTATGAACTATAATTTAAAGAAAAGTAAGAGTATGAAAAAAATTGAGAATGTGAAAAAAAAAAGGAAAAAGTAGGAACCTAAGTAGAAATTTCAAAGAGAGAGAGAGAGAAAAAAAAACTTACTAGGTTAAGAACATGTAATTTTTTTAGAAAAAAATATAGCATTAAAAAGTTGAAACAAGATATCTTTAGGTCAAGAATTGATAGATGATGACTTAAGATAGAGCACTTTAGAAGACATTATTGCTAGGTTGAAAACCAGTAAATGGTGACTTCAAAAAATAAATAAGAGAAATTTTATGAGAGAAAGCACAAGATTGTTAGAAATCAAATCAAGCCATGATTTTGAAAAACCATTCGTAAATCAATTTCCAAATCTCTCATAAATAAGTAAATTTTTTTTCAAAATTTCAATCTTCTTCCAAAAATCATATAGCATCTCTACCCCTTAATCCATACATTTAAAAGTTCCTACTCCTCCTTAATGTATTCATCAATGCATTATGGATAATAAAGCATGAAAAGGGATTAAAAAAACACAAAATGCATCACCAAACACATGATAAGGATATTTATGCTTTAAAAATACATATTTAGCTACTTTGTGCATATTATTCACCAAAACACCTATTTTGCATCTTTAAAAGGACATATTTGCTCATGTTATGCCTATTATGCATTTAATGCACAAATCATACATATTTTGCATCAAAAACACATGTTAACCTATATTATGTATGTTATGCATCAAAAAAAATATTTTGCATTGAAAACACAAAATTCATATATTATCCAATAAAAAAGCAAAATATGATCTTGTATATACTCCCCCTATATGAAGCAACTAATATCACCAAATTTCTAAAACCATTCAAAATCAATTTCAGAGTGCCAAAAGGTGTACTCCCTTTAAATAAATTTATGCATCAAAACACTTTTAATCACGTAACAGAAAATTACATATGTTAAAAATTTTCAAAAAATATGTATAATTTCAAAAAAATTATACCACTTATAATAATTTCAAAAACAAAATATCTAGCTTATGCAAAAATGTTTTCTCAAATCATATACTAATTTCAAAGCAATGCACAAATTTCAAAAAATCACTCTTTTAATACATGTAATGCACTAATTTGAAAAAACATACAAAAGATCTAATAATAAGTATAAATGACACCAATTTTAAATAACACTCCCCCTAAACTCATACAATACATCTTTATATTCAAAACATGTAAGCTAACATACTCAATTCAAGCATATGTCACCAAACATGTGTCAAATAAAAAATTATGAAATAGAGACATATAAGTATCTCTTTTTGCATCACCTCTTGCTACCAAATTCTCTACTCCTTACTTTATTCAACAATATTGCTTGGTTGCTCATGGAGGCCCTCATAGTGAATTTCCCATTTTTTATAAAGTTGATGGAGATGTCACTTTTTTCTTTTTTCAGCTTGACACTAATTTACACCAAATGGTGTTGACATACAAATAAAGAATCAATGCATTCTAGGTACCCACATAACCTTGGGTGCTTGGGGTTAGCCTTCATACCTTTCTCTACCTAAAATTTTAATGATTTTCTAAAAATCCTATACTTAACAAAACAAATCTTTTCTATATGACCAACATTACTATAAAAGTAATATGTCAAATATGCATATTGATGAAACCTATGATTTATATGCTTAAATTCATTTTTCCTATCTTAATGAGCTCTCCTAAGATGATAATAAAACTTTGAATGTTTATGAAATGTGTTCTTAGGATTATATTCATACATATATGAATTGTGAGAATGCATCATACCACTTTATCTCATATAGGGCCTAAAGTAATGCCTGTTCTTTTAAAGATGGTGTGGCTTCCTAGGATGTGAATAAGCAATATTTCTAGGGTTTTATAAATGCATAAATATAGTGTTAGCAAGAACCATACCATTATGCCAAAAATGAGGCCTAAAAATATTATGCTCTTTTCTAGGGCTTCGACTACTAAATGTTTTTTTTTTACGAACATTAGACCTAAGATATTAATGAAACATGCCTATAGAATTATGAACATGCATATGTAAAGCATGGGAATGTGTAGAACCATATTGCCTAACATTAAGCCTAAGTTTCTCATGATGAGTTTGTACATATATATGGCAATTATGCTCATGTCTTCCTTGATGCACATTCTCCCTAGCTTTAGTCCTAGATGTATGCCTAAATACATGATGATTTTTCCTAGTTTATGGTTTAAATGTGGATGCAACATTGCCAAGTGAGTGCCTAGGCACATTTTTATTTTCTAAATTCTTTCCATTCACAAATGTGATCTTTTCATTATTAAAAACACTCCCTTAAGTGAACCCAAACCATGTATGTCACTTAAGCTCTTGTGAGTTCCTAGCATGTTGATCAATTTTTCACTTCCTTGAATGAATTTTGATAAGAACTCTTTGAGGTCATTAATCTCCTTCTTTAATGCATCATTTTCAAGCACCAAATGAAGTTCGTTATGCTTTTCATCAACTACACTCCTAGATTCAAACATGGCTTGCATCTCATTCTTCAACCCATAAATTTCTAATATGTATTCATTCCTAGCATCTAATATGTCATGCATGCCATTTTTCAAATTTCCATTTTCTAGCCTACGTGCATTCAATCCTTTTACTGCATCCCTATGTTTAGAAGGAATTTTCTTCCTTCTTATCCTAGTAACATGTAAACATGAAACTACCTCATCATATGACAAATCATCACAATCATTATCACTATATGAATTAGAACTACAAGGGATCTTATTCATTTTAAGAATTTGACAGAGATGGTGCCTCATCCTTCTTTGTCATTAAATGCATGTAAACTTCCTCCTCTTCATTTTTCTCATTATTCTCTTCTTTAACTTGATTGCCACCTATATAAAAATTCTCTAACCTATACCAAGTTTCATTATTGGATTTAAACATAGAAACTTCATAAAAAAATGTGTCTATTTGATACACTAAATAGAATATGTATGACCTTTTTATTTAAAAAAACAAAATTTAAATAATTTGTATAAACATAAGGACCATTTTCAACAATTTCCCACAAATCAATATTTTGGCCCATAAGGAAAACTTTATCCTAATTTTTCACTCTAAGAAATCATTGTTATTAAAATTTGATGGTATATAACATATAACCCCTCTTGGTTAAAAAAACACTAAAATGTACCATAACAGATTTTTTACGACTAATTTTGTTAGAAATTAACCTAAAGTAATACGTTGCTCTAATACCAATTGTATGCTATGTGGCACCTAAGTGGGGGTGAATTGGGTGTTTAAAAATTTTTCTAAACAAACAACTTAATCATCTAAACCAGTTCTTCCTAACTGTGTAATCCCTAAACCAATATTCAATCAATGTGGAATGTTATGCCATGTCAATACTAATAGATCAAATTTAAGTAATTTAAATAACAATCTCAATGTGTATAAATTAACAAAGATAGGGATAGAAGGATACATAAGGATTTTTATAGTAGTTCAGCTAACCAACTTTAGCTTACATCCACTCCTAACACACTTGTTAGATTTTTCGCTAAATCAAATCCTTTTTAGGGTGAAGAGAAACCCTTACAACTTTTTTTTCCGCAAAGCGGGTGAATAACAATATAAACAATCTTACTTAAGGATGAAGAGTAACCCAAACATAATTTTCTTTCAAGTGGGTAAAGAGGAACCCTTACATAATCTTTCTTTACAAAAGGTACCTGATAGGGATGCATTTTATAGTATTTCTATATGTGTTACAATATCATTTCATTCCTATTTTGTTATTTAAAAGTTTAATTTGTGTTCTATTTGCGTTTACATGCAGATTTGACCAAAGTTTTGAATACTATACCAGTATCGATACCGGATTTGTCTTTAAAATGATATTGTACTAGTATCGACCAATACTGGTATCGCTTCAGATAATTTTTTAAAATTATAAATTAATTTTTGAATTTTATAAAATTTGTAAAATAGTCTATAAATGTATTATATTTTATAGTTTTTAATTTAACTTTAAACTTAAAAATATCAAAACACAAAATTTTCCTTTTTTTAAAAATATTTTTTTCAAAAATATTTTTTATTTTTTTTATTTTTTCCGATATCGGTGGTACCGACCGGTATTTAAACCCAGTACGGAACGAAATTCAAAACCTTGATTAGGATTATCGACAATCTCTCTATTTTGTGAAATTATAGTTGTAAGGGATAAGCTGCCTACTTCCTGACTATATCCTTGTGATATAATAATTCATTATAAAATAAAATGATAAAATAATAAAATATATAAGCAATTTTAAAGTGCATAATCATTAATTAGCATGCTAAAGCACTTAACAAATATACATGAGTATTATTATTATTAATTTTGATCTCCTTTTATGTTATATTTCCATTAATTGTTTTATTAAGGCCCTACTTAACCTAATAGGTGTACATCCAATGATTTGTCAACTCGTCTTTCCTCATCATAATCACTTAATAGCGGAAATGTAATCATATGTATAAATATCATCATAGAGCATCCTACTCACTCAATATAATTCGGTATCTTAATATCACTCTAGTATCTATCCATTGGCAAGAACTCAAGATAACACCAATACTATTCTAATACATGATCCTTAGCATAGGGCATCCTTGGGATTCATGATGCCTCATTACATGCTCCACAGATAGGTACTTAACCACATTTCAATCATATCTCAACAAACTCGTCAATTTATGACCATCGAACATAACCTATCCTAGAAAAGCCATTAATTTATAAATTTCTGTACCTAGTCCATTATCAACCAATATATATCTATTTTTACAAATGGAATTTATCATTTACTAAGTTATTATTAATCATACACATAATGCATAGTTGAAAAATATAATTATCACATTTTTCTAAATTCTCAGTCAATAGAAATCATAAAACATAAGAAAATATATAAACATTGAATTCACATTATATCTTATCAATTAATTATTCAATTATTTCTTAAAATTCATATATTTCAATTTATTTTTATACATAAATTACATAAAACGTATACAACGACACATTTCTAAGAAATAATATTAACAAATTTGCATGCAATGTACATATATAGGGGTACAGTCTAAGGCTATCTTTACCTAGGCTCTCGAATCAATTATTTTGATTGATCTACTATGCTCTCTAACCAAGGTTTTGAATACTGTACAGGTACCGGTACCTGATTTGTCTTTAAAATGGTACTGTATCAATATCGGTACCGGCCAATACTGATATCATTTCGAATAATTTTTTAAAATTATAAATTAATTCTTGAATTTTATAAAATTTG
>JAOXYD010197695.1:0-22807 GCA_028565735.1 Pinacopodium congolense | reverse complement strand
ATAAAAATATGTTTAATCATGTCTATATTCTTTAAACTATAAAATACAATAAAATAAAAGTAAACTTAAAATAAAATAAAATAAATCTGAAAATAAAATAGAGAATTTGAAATAACTCTTTAAGCTTGAAGTTTGTGTGTGGAAATGAAGGTTGTGGTTTGACTTGGAGAGGAAGACTGTGATTTACCTTGTTTGTCAGGTTCCCTCCTCGCTTCGTCTTCTCTCGTCAAACCTACTCATGGTTGGCTCTCTTAATTTTTTTTTTCCAATCTGTGTTCTTCTCCTTCACTAGGGCTTTCTCCTTTTCTTTTAATTTTCCAGCTGCTGTACTTTTTGGGACTTGATGTCTTAGATTTGGGCATTGGTGAGCTTTAGCCACTTCATTCCATACGTCCTCTCTCCTGCAACTGGCCTTGCAATTGTACTTGGTATTAGAGTGGGTCCTCTTGTGAGCTTGGTAAATGCAAATGGGTTCTCTCCCGGCCCATGCCTATACAGGTTGTAATTCTCTTGAGATTCTCTCATGGATGTGTATGCGGGTGAGCTGTCCTGCCAGCATTACTAAGAGAAGGACTCTTGAGCTCTTACCTCGGGATACACGAAACTCCAAGTTATACTTGGTTTAAGGCTTCGTTATTCACTCTTCATCCTTCATCCGATTTTTATGCTTCTTTGTTTTATTTTTCATTTTACTTTTTTCCAACTTTAAATTTCAACTTCAATTTACCCTATCTAATAAATAAATATATCAATAAGATTTAATTCTAACTCAAAATCAATAATTAAATAATAAAGTATAAAATAAAAATAAAAAACTAAAATAATCAAAACTTACTCCAAATTAATACCAAACATCAACCAAACAATAATTAAGATTATACTAAACAAAAATAAGTCTTAAAACACAACAATAACAACCTATTATGAAAGCAACACATGTCAAACACTTAAAAAAACCTACACTAATGCATAATTACCATCTATCATTCTTAAAATCCCAATTTATCATATAACTTATTATAAAAAATTACAATTAATACATTAGAAATTAGAACAATTACTTTTTTATTTGGTAAACAACATGACACAACAACTAGAATTAAAAAAAGTAATTGATCAGGCCTGTAGTGAAAACCTTTTAGATCCATAGAAAAATACAAGTTGATAACTTATTGAAATTAAATTAAACAATCCTACACATGAAGTTAATGTGAAAAATAATATTCCTTATACTCAACAAGATGTTCTTAAATTTACAACTGAATGTAAAGAATTACTTGAAAAGCAACTTATATCAGCTAGCACTAGTAAGCATTAAGCACCTGCATTTTATATAAATAATCATAGTGAACAAAAGCGAGGTAAACCATGAATGATTATTAAATTTAAAGACATGAATAAAGCAATTATAGGAGATGCTTATAAATTACCCTGAAAAGATTATGTTATTATAAGATTAAAAGGACACAAATGGTTTAACACCTTAGACGCAAAATTAAGTTATTGGCAACTAAGATTACATGAAAGTACAAAACCACTAACAACAATTTCATGTCTTCCGAAAAAACAATGCCAATGGAATGTATTACCTTTTGGATTAAAACAAGCACTAGAAATTTATCAATGATTTATAGATAATAATTTAGAACAATTAGAATAATTTACTTTAGCATACATAGATGACATTATTATATTTTCAAATAAAGATAAAGTTGAGCGCTTTCATAAAGTGAAACTTGATCTTAACAGATGTAAAGAAAAATGTTTAATTCTAAGTAAAAAGAAAATAAAATTAACTCAACAAAATATTGAATATTTAGGAATAAAATTTACAAATAGATTTTTAACGTTACAACATAATATTATCAAAAAAGTTGTCAATTCCCTGATAAATTAGCTAATGTTAAAGAAGTATAAAAATCTCTTGGATAATTAAATTATAATTATGATCAAGGATTTTTTATAAAAAAATTAGCAAAAGAAAAAAAAAAGCAATTAAAATTAAGATGTATTACCAAAATAAAATGGCACTTGAGTAAAGAAGGTTCTAGGTCAGTACAAAAATTAAAATCTCTATGTTAGAAGTTTCATGCTTTATATAATTATACCTCTGACAATTCATTATTAGTACAAACTAATGCAAGGGCTAGCTGCCTTCTGGCACAGCCACCCAACTCAAGTAAACATCTTCTTTACAAGTATATAAATGATACATTTACTCCCATTCAACCGAAGTATCCCATTCATGAGAAGGAAACATTAGCATGTCTCAAAACTCTTCATAAATAGAAAGTTGATCTATTACTTATTGAATTTGAAATACACACTGATTCCAAGTATCTATGTGGATATTTCATGCTACAACATCAAAAGTAATTATAACTAAGGTCATCTTATTCCATGGCAACTGAAATTTTACCAATATAATTATCAAATTAAATATATCAAATTTTCTGCTAACCTTTGTGTAGATGCATTAAATAGAGAATGGAAGCAGTTATTATGAGTTTGAATGACAAATTCTCAAAGGAGAGGGAGGAATTACACCATTTACACTAATAAACTAGCCTTATTACAAAAGAAATTAACAACTTGAAGCAATTATTTCTCTCCTTGAAAAACAAATTCAACTAACCAAACCTATTCTATTTACTCCTCAGACATTCAATCAACTACCTTAGCCATCTCAGAAACTACAAAATCTTACTTTATCCAAACCTTCTTTAGATAAAGCATCAACTTCTTATGCCAATAACTTAGCAGAAAAAGAATCTAAGGTCCATGTCATTTTTAATGGACATAAAGCAAAAATTTATGATCATTGGCATCAAGCATCACCTTTTATTACTTATCAAGCCCATATTATTCATAAGAGTTTTAAAACTCAAACAGAAGTAGACAACGTACTCAAGGATTTTACTCAATTAGCCTACACAGCCCAATCTTTAAGACCAAATTACAAAGCTACCTTAAATCAACCAAGCCATACCTCCATGAAGGTTTTAGGAAAAGAAATTAATATGGATAAAATAAATTCGATTCCCACCAAGATTTTGAAAGAAGAAGTACACAAAATTACCATTGAAACCTTCCAGGATAGTTTTCAAGCACTTAATCAATGTACTGATGAACAAAAATAGTTTCAATATTATCTAGTTAATAGAGGAAAATTTAGACTAAAAGTAGTCATCTTTCCTAAAATAAACCCTCTCACTAATCTACCTCTTTTTCCAAACAAGTTTTATAGACACAATTTACCTTAATAAGGTAACTATCCTCTTCGAATTTCCTACTAGCTTTGTAGTCGGAGTAAAAAACTATCAATAATAATTTGTAAAATAAAGAGAAATCTTTCTAAAAGTATTTGAAAATTATCTAATTTTTGGAAACAATTCAAAAGTATTAGCCCCTTAAATTGCTTTTGTTCAACTGGGCATCAGTAACGAGTAGTTTCCATCTATTAATAAAGCACCTACATACAATTTTGATTAAGAAGTACTTAACACATTCAACATTAACTATCTCAAAGGAATATATTACCAACTTCAACGCATTAACGACGAATCTTTTTTGAAGATTAATTATTAAGGATACAACATTTTACTTACTTTAACATACAAAGGTCCTTTTGCTAAATAATCATTACCCATTGCACAAATTAAGACAGTTAGAAAAATTATTCACTCTTTTACCGGAATAGTGGAAACAAAAATTATGTGTACAAGTTAGAGCATACAAAAGTCATCAGTATATCAATTTTCAACCACCAGTAGACCCCTCCAATAGCTCAAATAATGGAATAATTATTAAAGACGAGACAAAATGCATCAGCAAAATTTGTGTAAACATCAGTACAGAGATTTTGGACATTAACAAGCAAGAAATCTTATACTTTATTTTTACTTTTATGTTGTAAAGTAAAGATTCCCCTACATCTCCATGTGCTCCAGATGAATCTTTCTTATTTCTGTTTCTCTTTTTTGTTTGTTTGGATTTGAAGGTTTTCGATCCTCTGATTGCTTATATATTATCAACACTAACTTCATTAGAAGGTAAGAAAACAACATCCTTTAATTTGAAAAAACACATCTATCACTCTCTAAACTTAAAAAGCCTCCATCATTACCAAAGAGTGGCTGTTATAGGAAACAAGAAGTTCAGAGATAAATCAGATGAGTTTTAATTTCATTACGCTAGGCATTTATCCTCTATTCATTTTTTATTAAACAATTATTATGTCTTACTATGCTATTTATATAGATATCTTTAATCAAATTATAAACTTAGAAAACCTATTATAATTCATTTTACATATTAGCAGTTTCTTATGACTAATTCTTCAGTATCTAGTTTACAAATAATACATGTTTTGATTATCAGACGTAGAATCACTGCTGAAGATAAACAATTATTAACATCATTATACAATTTATTTTCTATACATTATCAACTTCATCTACCTAACATGTTTATCTATTTTTCTTGTAATCAATTACTAGGAAATATTAATAGTTTTGAAGATTTAGTTAAAGAATACAACGAAGAAAGGAACTATTTTTTTTTATCATAGATTAGAATCACTAAGATATAGTAGAACAGATCTAGAATATAGATTACAAATTAAAGAAAGCTTAGATAGAGCAGAAACTTTATACCAACCATATCAAAATAAAAAAGTTACATCTCATAATGATTTAACAAAACATTATCACCATGAACATCTTCTTCTTAACCAAACAATAGAAGAATTATTTAATATATTACTTAAAAAATTAATTCTTTGACCTGTAATCATTTATTACATGAAGTTACACAATTATCCCAATTAGTTGAAAATTGTATATCCAGTCTTAGAAACTATCAATTTGAATATAATAAAACTTATTTTCATCCAACCCAAACTTTTCAACAATAACAAATACAAGTCTGAGAAATGATAGTTTAACAACATAAACAAGTAAAATTAAATACTCATTTAGCTTTAACAAAAAATTATAGAGAAATCCATCTCTTACTAGAGTAATCTCTTTATAAACAATTAGCACTTCTTCCACAAAATAATTAAAATATGTTTATTCATAAATTTCTCTTTAAACAAAAAATAAAAACCTTACAACATTATTGAAACACACTATAATACCAACAAAATGTTTTTAATAAAGAATTATAAAATTATATAAAAGGAATTAATAATTAAACCTTTTAACAATTACAAACTGTATTATTTAGACTACATATAATTGGAAAATATATTGATTTTGTAAAAACAGGACTAACACATTATCATAATAAATTAGAACTTTTATCTCAACTATAATTATGACTTCTGAAGAAGATAAAGATGTTTATAAATTACAAATATTAGATTATGAAAATCTTGAAGTAAAATTTTTTTTACTTGAATCATTATATCAATTTATTAAGACAACTGAAGAACAACATCATATTAATTGTCAAAAATGTAAATGAAAAAAAAATGAAATATTTTTATTTCATTCTATGATTAAAACATTAGAAGCTATAAATCAAGAAGAATTACAGTCTCAACTATCAACTTCACACTGTTCTGTAAATCAACTTGATTAACATGACTGACTTCATACAAAAAGATAGTAAGATAATAAATGTAGATGGTTTATAATTAATTGAGTCAAATGGAATTTTCTATATAAACACTATGCTCTTAAAAGAAAAATTAAATCAAATATCAAAAGCTCAATTAGGTCTCTGAGATGGAAAAAATATTAAATAACATTTTAATAAAAATTTCTTGAGTTATCAAAATATTATTTATTATGGAAAAACAATTCTTAAAGCACCTATCAAAATAGATTAATGTAATGGCAATATTAGAGCTGCTCTAATCGATAAAAATCAAATTGCTAAACATTTATAAAGAATATCAAAAAATAAACGTAGTGAAGTTGGTTATATACATTATCTACTATTTAAATACTTTTAAAATCAACTTTTCAAGAAGGAATAGATTCACCAATAAGAAATGCTATTTAAGATGAAAGATTAAAAATTTAAATATTGAAGTTATAGGAATTATGAATGGAAATCTTGCTTATGAATTGCATAGCAAGACATAATAATTGCTTAATAAACAATGAATAATAAATTAGTAGAGGATAAATGCATAGCGCAATGAAATTCTAACTACAAAACTAAGATTACATGAAAATAAAAAACCACTAACAACATTTTCATGTCCTCCTAAAAAACAATAGTAATGGAATGTATTACCTTTTAGATTAAAACAAGCACAAAAAATTTATCAATGATTTATAGATAGTAATTTAGAACAAAATGAAGAATTTACTTTAGCATACATAGATAACATTGTTATTTTTTTAAATAAAGATAAAGACAATCACCTTTATAAAGTGAAACTTGTTCATAATACATGTAAAGAAAAAGGTTTAATTCTAAGTAAAAATAAAATAAAATAAGCTTAACAAAATATTAAAGGAATACATGGATTTTTAACATTACAACTTAATATTATCGAAAAAGTTTCTTAATTCCATGATAAAATAACTAATGTTAAAGAAGTACAAAGATTTCTTGGATTATTAAATTATATTTATGATCAAGGTTTTTTTTTAATTTAGCAAAAGAAAAAAATTATTACAATTAAAATGTACAATGGTACTGGATTGAAGAAGGTTTAAGGTCAGTATAAAAATTAAAATCATTATGTCAGAGGAATATTAGTGTGTCTAAAAAATCTTCATAAATGGAAAGTTTGATCTAATTTTGGTGAATCTAAGGGAATTCCTAAATTTAATTTGGTATTAAATTTAATTTTTTTATAAGCAATATTTCCATTCATAATTCCTATAACTTAATTATTGAAATTTATTAATCTTTCATATAAAATAGCCATTCTAATTGGTGCATCTATTTCTTCTTGAAAATTTGATTTTAAAAGTATTTGAATGGTAGATAAACGTATATAACTAATTTTACTACGCTTTTTTTCTGTTATTCTTTATAAATGTTTACTAATTTGATTTTCATCAATTAAAGCAACTCTACTATGTCCATTGCATTGATCTATTTTGATAGGTGTTTCAAGAATTGTTTTTCCATAATAAATACTATTTTGACGATTCAAGAGATTTTTAATAGAGTGTTGTTTAATATCTTGTCCATCTCGCAAACTTAATTGAGCTTTTTCTATTTGGTTTAAATTTTCTCTTAAGAGTATAGTGTTTATATAGAAAATTCCATTTGACTCAATTAATTATAAACTATCTACATCTAGTATCTTACTATCTTTTTGTAAGAAGTCAATCATGATAATTAGGTTGATTTATAGAAGGGTGTGAAGTTGATAGTTGAGATTGTAATTCTTCTTGGTTTATAGCTTCTAATATTTTAATCATAGAATGAAATAAAAAATTTATTATTTTTTTCATTTAAAGTTTTGAAAATTAATATGATGTTGTTCTTGAATTATCTAAATAAATTGATATAATGATTCAAGTAAACTAATTCTTACTTCAAGATTTTGATAATCTAATATTTCCAATTTATATACAGCTTTATCTTCTTTAGAAGTAATAATTATGGTCGAGATAAAATTTCTAATTTATTGTGATAATGTGATAATCTTCTTTTTACAAAATCAATATGTTTTCCAATTATGTGTAGTCTAAATAATACAATATGTAATCGCTATGAGGTCCAATTATTAATTCCTTTTATATAATTTTATAATTATTTATTTAGAATTATTTGTTGGTATTCTAGTATGTTTAAATTATGTTGTAAGGATTTTATTTTTCATTTAAAGAGAAATTGTAAGAATAAACATATTTTAATTATTTTGTAGAAGAAGTGCTAATTGTTTAGAAAGATATGACTTTGGTAATAGATGGATTTCCTTATAATGTTTTGTTAAAGCTAAATGAGTATTTATTTTTCTTGTTTTTATTGTTCAACTAACATTTCTCAAACTTGTATTTTTAATTTTCTAAAAGTTTGAGTTAGATAGAAATAAGTATTATTATATTTAGATTGATAATTTCCAAGACTGGATATACAATTTTCAATTAATTGGGATAATCGTGTAATTTCATGTAATAAATGATTACAGGTCTATCAGTTCTTTTTTTAAGTAATATATTAGTTAGTTCTTTGTTTTTTGGTTAAGAAGAAGACGTTCATGGCGATAATGTTTTTTAATTCATTATGAGCTATAAAATTTTCATTTTGATATATTTGATATAAACTTTCTGCTCTATCTAACCTTTCTTTAGTTTGTAATCTATTTTATGGCTTTGGTATACTATATCTTATTGATTCTAATTTATGATAAAATAGATTCTTTCTTCATTATATTCTTTAGCTAAATCTTTGAAACTATGAATATTTCGTAGTAATTGGTTATAGATAAAACAGATAGACATATATATATTTAACTTGAATTATGTAGTTGAAGTTGATAATGTAAAGAAAATAAATAACGTAATGATGTTAATAATTGTTTATCTTTAATAGTGATTCTAAGTTTTTTAATTAGAAAAGAGAAGAAGCAGCTTGAAGTCCCTTTCTTGGAAAATATGGACAGCTTGGTTAATCTTGATTTCTTCACTTTGCTCTTGAGTTTCTTCTTGTTTTTCCTATTTAAATTGTCTTCTTTTACTATCTTAGATGTTGTCTAGACTTAGAATGGTGGCTATAAAGGTTTTCTTACATCTTCTTTATCCTAAAATAGCATCCAAATTCATAAACATGTCATTCCTATAAATTCTAGATTCTTGGTAAGTTTCCCTAGCAACCAATTCAAGACCCTTTTTAGGAACTTTATCTACTTGAGCATGCTCTCCAAAGCCTCCATAAAATATAGGTTGATTTACAACTTTTTCAACTTCTCTAGAAAATTTTCAAATTGAGCATCTGTCTAATTCTTCTTCAACCTTTATGGGAATGGGGTCTTTGGAGTGTATGGTGATGGTGGCACATATGGCTTAGCTTCCTTCTCCTCCTATTCTTTTTCTAGAATCTGTTCTTTATAGAGCTCAGCCTTCTTCTCAACTTGTTCTTCTATTTTTTTCCACTTCGAAATGTGATGAACTTCAGTTGCACTATTTGATTAGGCTCTCTATTACTTGGAAGAAACCCCACACCTCTAGAAGATAATGGATTGGCCAATTTCCAAACCTAGACTTCCAAAATATGGATGGAAGAGGCATGATTCCTTACAATTTGATCAAATTTAGCTTCCATCCTTTTCTGGATCTCATATTGGCTTGTAAACTTGGAATTTAACACATCCATCAACTTGTCCATCTTTGATTCCAACACTTCAAGCCTATCTTATTGAAAACTTGGTGACCCTTATGCTCTCCTAATGTTACTTGTATTGATAATCCAAGAGAAATTTAAGTGGTTCATCTACTCGAGATTATAAGTATTAGAGTAGAGGTTATTATCAAATGTTCCTTATGATGCCCCCATGTAATTTACTTGTTCTACCTCGTTGCTAGCCATTAGAAAACACTTTATAGTCACATGACTCTCTTGACCACACAACTCATAACCATGTTATACTGCTTTGACCAGATTAGAGGTAGTGGCTTTCAAGCTACTCAATTGCTTAGTAAGTGCTAACATCTGAGCTTTGTAAGGCTATCATTGAATCCATAGCAATCACTCCCTCATGCTATTTAAGATTCGTTTACCTACTCATTTATGTGGTCTAAAGAAACTATTTTTTTGCCATCTCTTCTAATAGATCATGAGCAACATCTATAGTCTTTCACATAAAGGAGCCTTCAATGCTACATCTATAGTGCCTGTTGTATGTGTGTTAACCCCATTATAAAAGGTTTTCAGCAGAAATTCACTCGGTAAATTATGGTAGGAACAGTTCTTTTGCAACTCTTTGAACCTCTCCCATAATTTATAAAAGTATTCTCCTCCAATATGCTGGAAATTTGTTATCTTATCTCCTTCATGATTTTAGTGGCCTTCATCAATAGGAAGTACTTAGGTAAGAAGGCTTACACCAATTGATCCCATGTTGTGATGTTCTCTGGATTTATAGAGTTTAACCTAGCCTTAACTCGATCCTTCGATGTGAAAGGGAATAGTCTCATTTTCATGGAATTCTCCCAAAATCTATTAGATCTAAATGTATCACAAATCTCCAAGAAATTAGCCAGGTGTGTATTAGCCAGATGTGTATTTGGGGCTTTATTGGCCAAACCGTATAATTGAAAGTTTGTCTAAAACATATTTAATAATTCTAGTTTTATCTCAAAATTATTGGCCTTCACTGGCAATCTTATAATTCATTGTTGATTTTCATTGAAGCTAGTCCTCATGAATTCCATAAAATTTCTTTGATGTTTTCTTTAATTCCTTTCTTTTTCTACTTTCTGTCGATAGCTTCTTGGCGCTTTTCTTTATGAAATTTTTTTTCATACTTGGTAATATATGAAATTTCTGTGTCCTCTAGCTTGCTTGACCTCTTATTCACTATTGTGTTATAGAACTTGTAATCATACAAGAAACGTATAAAAAATCTTTAAATAAGAAGAATTTAAATTGAACAAAATGCTAAAATTACAATCCATGGTAATGATGTCAAAAACTTGTTTGCTCATTTTACGCTACATTAAAAAAATACAGATCGTAACTTATGGTATAACAGATATTGTTTCCACAAGGATTGAATATAGATGACTAAAAACTTGAATCGTACTTTGTTTCAAGTGAACAAAAATTTTAGAAACTAAAAATTAACTAATTTAAAAAAATTTAAAGAATGAAAGTGCAGAAGAAAGTAAAACAATGAAGCTACTTAATGATGAAAACTTAGGGGTTATTCTATCATTTTTTATCCTACCTTTACCTTATTGATTTAATTATGTTTGGTCCTAGATATCCAGTGCTTTGATTTCCTTCTCTCGAGATCTAATCAAGTTATTCTAATTGAATAGATACAAGTTCATTTATAACCTCTCGGTTCATAAAACTACTCTTAAATACGCAATTGGATTTGAAGCAATCCTAAGGATAAATAACAAGCAATCAAGACCTCTCATTATTTACTTATTAATCTAATATTTACAGGTCTATTCATCCACAAAATCTCATTGTGAACTTTAACTAAAATAAATTAACCTAATCTCTTGATTCAAATTAATTATCAGCTCAACAAATATCACAAACATTCATCTATTAAATCAATAAGATAAAATGTGTACAAACAATTAAAGAATAAACTCTAAAATATAATTAGCAATCTATAATCTTGTTCAATAGATAAATATTTATATCAAACATTCAAAGGAAAGAGAGAAAAATAGAAAATAGTAGATGTAACTTAAACCACCTTTATTAGAAAATTTGGATAAAATGGTTAATCTTGTTTTCTTTACCTTGATCTTGAGTTTCATCTTGGTTTTTCCTCTTTAAAATATCTTCTTTTTCTCTCTTGAATGTTGTTTAGACTCATAATGATATCTCTTAGGATTTTCTTTTTTCTCTTCTATCTAAAATAGTATTAAAGTCATAGACATGCCATTCCTATAAGTTTTGGACATTTGGTAAGCTGCCTTAGCAACTAAGTTCCAATAGCAACTTGGTTATCTCAGGATATTTTGTCACCCTAGAGACTTGGTCATTATAGCTACCTAGGAAGGCTTGTAACACTATCATTATCGTAACTTGGTCACTATGGCAACATGGTGGTTGACCTCTATTGTTCCATCTTCTTCTCCTCTTTAACAACTTTTTGACATCTTACTCTTCTCTGTCTTTTTGGTATAACTTCTTCTTTGCTCATCCTTTGTTTAAAAAATTTTGTGAATAACTCAACAACATGATTTTCTTGCTCCTCACTTGATTTCAAAACAATTTACTCTCTAGAAACGTATATTATATCTCACCAAAGACCTTTATACTAAAGCTGGTTTTTGTTTAAGCTTCTCTTACTCTTCTCTCTATGCACTCTTCAGGGCTCATCATATAGGCTTGATATTTAATGTGGATATTCATAACTTCATACTTTAGCTCATAAAATTGATTCCACATCTATTATAACTCCAAAATGCATTGAAATGCTTAGCAAAGTCCTATATAATATGAATAACCATCCAATACAGCATCAACAACATCTTATTGAAGAATTAACCAAAAATTCACCCAAATCACATGGAATTGCCTCTAAAACCTAATTTAATCATTAGAAAAACATTCCTAAAAGAATCATGATTAGGTGATAGCATCATCTTAGGAATGCATTTACAGATTTAGTTTACTATTTTAATGCAGATTATATTAGTAGTGTTTTCGATAGGAAGAGTGCATCCAAAACTTGCAAATTTTTAGGAAATGAATTAGTTTCATGATTTAGTAGAAAATAAAATTTGGTTGTTTTTGTCAATTTCCAAAGTAAAATACATAGTGGCTGCTAATTACTGTGCACAAATTCTTTACTTAAAGCAATAACTTAGAGATTATGGCATTAAGCTTAATAAGATACCTATTAGGTATGACAACACTATTAGTGTATGCCCAACCAAGAATCTAATTAAAAATTATAGTATTAAGCACATTAAGATAAGATATTACTTTATTAGAGATCATTTGTAAAACAGTAACACTGAATTGGAATTTGTTGATGCATAAAACTATCTTTACTAAACCAAAGAATGAGGATAGGCTTTGCATGATTATGAGAGAATTATTAATTATTGATGGTAGGACCATTGAAAAATTTTGCATTTTTGTGCATGCCTTTTTAACTTTGTTATGATCTCCTCCATAACTTTTTGTCTATATCAATTGGCATCTTTTCAACTCTTTTATAATTTTTTGATTATGTCAAAAATGGAGAGAAGCTTGTGTGACATTAGTGATTTATGCAAGGGAAGTCAGTTTATGCTTATGATTTGTTTTTTTAATACATAATATGTGAATTATGTACTTTTAATGCATAACATGCGTAATATGGCCAAGTGTGTCTTCTTGAGGTTTAAAGATGCATAATATGTGGTTTTTAATTCACTTTATGTCTTTAAATCATCATTAAGCTTTATTGCTCCAAAACGTATTAATGAATTTTTTTAGGGAGAGTATAATTTATTTTAAGGCATGAATTAAGGGGCAGTGAGATTTACATGATAATTATATTTGGTGTTTGGTTTTGTGAAAATATTGAGCTCATGGTTTAATATGGTTGGCTTTAAATGTAAATTTTCTCCCTAATATCACATGTTTTGTTATCATAAAAAAGAGGGAGATTGTTGAACCAATGGAGTTTCTAATCTTAGTTTTGATGAAAAAAAATACATTTCTTAATAATGATTTGATTTTTGTGTAAGGTTTATAAGATAGTTATATTTCGCTTTAAAGAGGAAAATTTAGACTCAAAGAGAAATTGAACTTGAAGCTTTGATAATCATATGGGCTCAAATTGTATTTGCATTGCATATGTTTTCAAAAGTGTATGGAATTTTCATTAAATAGGGAAAATTTTGTGTTTAATTCAATTGGAACATCTTTGATAATTAAAACATCCTTGTAAATGTTTTTAAAACTGATGTGAAAGTGTTTTCAAAACAAAAGAATTTTTTTTGAGAAGTTTAAGAATGGTTTAGAATTTTTTTTTGAAAACCAAAAATTTCAAAATGAGCTTCAATTGTCATAAAGAAAGATAGTTTATTTTTTAGCTAAATTAAAAGGCCTTGGTATTCAAAATTACATAGGCAAATTTTTAAACTTGGGTGAGTCAAGTATTTTAATGTGTAGAGAAGTGTTTTGGTAAGTACCCTCAATAGCATTCCTTAATGAGCCTTAAGAATGTGGTTATAAGGGGTCATTAAAGTTAAGTTGTTTTTTCTATAAGAATAATGGCAGGTGACAATGGTGGTTATTATAGTACAAGGTTGGATAAAACGTAATTCTGGGTATTAACGTCATCATTAAAGATCATCAGTATGCTCAATGTCAAGTGAGTTATGGCTAGTTTTTTATGTTTAATTACTAGTTTGATAAATCAACAACGTTTTGAGGATATGATTGTTATAAATAGAGGTTCTAAAGATCTTAATACAATTTTTATGGATTTATGAGAGTGTTTTGAGCATAAGGAGTGATAAAAGTTTGTTCTTAAGTATTCACCTTTTTTAAAAATCATTTGAACCCTTTGGTTACTGAGATTTAAGTGAAACATGCTTGAGGTATATTTGTTTTTGTTAAAATAGTCATTTCAATTTGTTAGGATTAGGATTTATTCAGAGGCTTGTCTTTATCTTGAAAAAGACTTGTACAAGATTTCTCTTCACCTTCCATAAGGAAGATTGGGTTTATAAATGATTCCTCTTACACTAGAGAAGGATTGTATCTTTATTTTGATTTATAGTGAAATATCTAACATACTTTTTGGAGAGTGAACTTAAGCAATTAAAGTTATTGATGAACCATTATAAAAATTCCTTGTGTATCCTTTCCACTCTATATTTTAAATGCCATTTATTGTGTTAATTTATTTTATGAGAATTTGCTAAAATCATTTGCCTAACATATAGTATGGATTATGGTTTAAATACTGTATATAGGAAAAATTGGTTTAGGTTTCCAATTTAAAAAATATTTAAACACCAAATTCATGCCATCTTTTAGGTACCTTTAAGATTTACAACATATTTTCCCCTTATTATAGAATGTTTTGTATTTAAAAAATGTGGAAGTACGTCAATTGGTATTTTTCTATTATTATTGCATGTTTGTAGGAGAATTTTAGTGATATTAGAGTTTTTGTGTAGGAGTAGTTGATATTTTTGTTTTTATTTGCATTGTGTTTATGATATATGAATTATGTTTTTTTTCATCCCTCTTCTCACTTTATTAACCTATAGTACATTGATGTATATATTTAGGGGGAGTAATATTCAATTATTGTATGAATTAAGAGGAAGCTAGGTTTACTTGGAGAAAACATATGATTTAGATTTAGGGAGAGAAATAAGCGAATTGGAAAGATTTTTGCATGATTAGGAGATTTGGAAATGATTGAGGGTAGGTTATCTTTAAAACGCATGTGAAATTATAAATTCTTTTTTAGCCCTATATGGCACCTAATTTGGTGATAACAATTTCTTCTAAAATAAGCACTTTAAGTCTTTTACCAATTTCATTAAACTGGAAGTAAAAAAACAATTAGAATTTATGAAATGAAATAATAACAATAAAATTGATAACAAAAAGAAGTGCATAAAGTAAAATTTTGGAGCAAATGGATAGTTTGGAGCTATCCCTTTGCTCATATGTCTAGTCCCTAACACCACTAGAGATGTTTGAACTATTGTAATCAAATCAAATACAATGCTAGTAACACAATCCTTTTTCAAGGCTCAAGGTTAACCTTTCACTATTCGTTTTATAAAGTTAAAGGATAACCATACCACACTTCCTTTTTTAAGGGTAAGGAATAACCTCACAACGTATCCTTTTTTTCAAGGCTCAAGAATAACCCTTATAAGAATCCACTCTTAATTTTCGAACCCCATAAATAAACAATTTCATAAAAATGCCACTCTTTTGACCTTACTAAAGTGTTTAGGGGCTCACACAAGATTTAAGAATGAATGCACCAAAAAACCAATAAAAAAACTCAAGACACTTGTATAAAACTTCCACAATATTTCTCATATAAAAAACCACACCAATAACACATATTTATACCTAAAAAATACAATGTTCACATTACATTACTATTGCTAACGTTCATTTTCATCAATTAATATTATTGTTGCAAAATTTGAAAATTTCTAAGTTATCGTTGCGTTTTCTACAAGTTTAGTAGACCAATTTACATCATTCGGTAAATCGATATAAATTTGTCCAAGATTTGGTTGACCAATATACCTTCGATCAAGCTATCTTAGCTTATTCAACATTCGATTGATAGATATACATTATTTGGTCAACTGACCTCATAAAGATCAGGACAACCTAGCCTAACTAGACCAAAAACAAACTAAATACAATCCAATTCTCATCTTAGCCCATTCCATCATATTTTAACATAAACCAATCAATGTCGAATCTATCATATTACAAATTTTACAAAATTAATACAACTAAATCAATTTATAGACTGTAATCTAATTAATCTTTAACCAGATTATAATTTCATGCACGATTCATGACTTACCTCTTAAGCCATACAATATTAATCAAATAAGAAATCATTAGTCATATCGATTTATTACCATACATGCATTCATTTATCTATCAAGAGAATTTGCACATACAATAAACACATATAACACCTCTTGATTATGCATCCTATATACAAATACTAAACATGAATGCAATATACATGATTGAGCTCTTTTAACCTATGGTAGGACAAAAGACAAGACTTACATAAATATTCACTCATAGCAACCTATCAAATTGTACTCTTAAACTTGATCTTCCATCTTCAATATTAACTTTAACACTTCTCTTTCTTATCAACTTGAGTCTTCATACATCTCCAATATAATTCATATACTTCTCTTACCATTAAGGCTTAACATACATGCACTTTACACCAAACACTCTATAGCTTGTTTGCATCAAACCGTTCTTAACAAACAAAACAATCTCCACAAATACATTAGTATAAAGCACTTTGTCATCATCAAAACAAAGGTGGAACCAACCATTGGTTCAACAATCTCCTAATTTTTTATGATGAAGAAGCCATTTGATATTAGACACACATGACAAACAAATGATATAATCAAACCAATACACTTATATATACAAATATTGAACAAAATAAAAATTTATTACCTCTTTCTAATATCACATATACTATTTCCCCCCTTTTTATAATCATAAAAAAGAAACACCCAATTATAAGAAGGTATAAATATTGAATAGTAATATAAAAAAAGTCACATATGAAAATCATAGTACTTTGACACCAATAAACACGAAACATATAAATGGGACAAACACTTCTTCTCGTTTTATACTAAACATACGTCTCAAATAAATTTTTAAAAAATGTGAAAAAAACATCATAACGTATCTCAATGATCTTAAAAAGAAGAAAAAAAAAATTTTTCAACAAAGCTCCCCCTTAATAAAACATACCATCATTAAACCATGGCATAAATACTAACAAAAGGGAGAAAAATAACCAAAACTTATTTCAGAAAGTGTTAAACATATCGCCATAAGAATCATACCAATTTTTGTTAAAGGCAATTAATTACTCAAAAATGACATACTAGATTAAAAACTGGTGAAAAGTGATACATTTCTATACCAATTGTTAAAAAATATGATATCATTGGTTAGAAAACAAAACTTGATACCAATTATTAGTGTTATACTTAACGAAACCCAAATTTTCAAAACAAGATATCACTTACTAACCAAATTATCAACCTATATCAATAGTTCATACTAATTGTTCAAAAATTAACTTGTTGACACTAATTGCAACAAAATAATACAAACTGATAATTGACACTAATTAATTAAAACATGACAAGTATCAATTGTTAATGATGCTTAAAATAGAAATATAACACAAATAATCATTATCAAATAACAAGAATCACTTCTCATGTTTTTCAACGGATACTCCCCCTTTATATATAACAAAAATGAAAAGTCAAATTAACATCACAACCTTATATGCAAGATGAAAAATTTTTCAAGATACCAATTGAATTGCTTCATACACATCATAGAAATTATTTCATCTTATATCACAAAATCATCAAAACTCTAAAATTCGACTGACTCCCCCTATGGTAATCAAAATCATGAAAACTTCAGAATTTAAATATTTATAACTCCCCCTAAATTCATGCAATATCAATTTTTCACAAAAAAAAATTTATACTATCTTTGGAAAATATGATGCACGAAACAAAAATCAATTTTAGGAGCTTTGAAAATAATTGAATTGTAATGCTTCTCCTTAATTCATGCATAATGTTCCAATATCACACCTTTCCAATATTGATGTCATTAGCAACCAAATGTCATAAGATTTTAAAAATCATTTCAAAAACTCAAATGCCATTAATTTCATCATTTCTTGTAAAAGTTAATGGATTTTAACTCTTTATACTTGAAAATCATGCATTTTCAAAGACTTTAATGACATGCTAAAAATATCATTATGAGAATTTTTAAAATTTGAATTGTTGGTCCTAAATGGCACCTAAGAGGGGAGTGAATTAGGTTCCAAAACCTATATGCAACTTATAGAAGTGAAACTGTAAAGAGATGTGCGAAAGCTAAATAAATAGAGATAAAATGGACAAACAAAAAGAAAAAAACTTATGCTTATTGAAAAAAGAGATAAATAATACAAATGAAAATATTATAATAATGACTTACAAACTCCTTTTAAGGCTTAAGGATAACCCTCTAGTTCTTTTTTCAAGGATCAAGGATCAAGAATAACCTTGCCAGGTTCTTCTTGGAGGATCAAGAATAACCTCTTTAGTACAAGATCTTAGTGAAAAATATTGCTTAAGGGTAGCACAATACAAGCCACACAAAACTTTACTTCACACGAAAACAGTAGGACTCAAAAACACTTTCTCAAGACACAAGATAATTCAAACTTTACTTAACATTTCTTTTTGTAAAACACTTGTTTTTTTCCTTGCTAATCGTCCAATTTATACTCTTAATGTTATGCAATCTCTAATGTTCATCTTTGTCATTAAGAATTATTGTCGTTTCATAATATAACCGTTCTTAATCTTTTGCTCCATAATTTCTTATTTTGTTGATCGGTAGGAGATGTTTGGTTGACCAACCTTCTTTTTTTTTTTCATTCAATTAGTTGGTACATTGGATTGGTTTACTGCTCACTATTAATGCTTTGTTTGGTTAACCAATCAATTCGTTGTGCAGATGCATTCGATTGACCGATATCAATTTGGTCAACTGAATGTTCATTTCGATGCATTCGTTAACCATTCGGTTGACCAACTCTCCTTTGGTTGACCATTTTTCTTTGGCCTGCACTCTATTGATTTTCTAACTCTTCAATACTTCAACCTTTCATACTTTAATGAAATACATATTCTTATCACACACTAAAACATATCATTAGTAGTAAAGGTGTTTTCTTATCATTAAAATTAGGTAGAACCTCCTTTAGTTTAACAATCTTCCTCTTTTGGTGATAACAAAACTATGTGATATTAAAGACAATTTAAACATTAAACTCTCCCTAAATTAAACAAGAATTCAAGATTTCATTCACACAAACTCCCCCTCAATTCATGTACAAGATATAAGAATAGATTGAATATCACATACCTTCTCCCCATTTTTGGATTAAACATAAAAAACATAAGATATCATACTACATGTCCATCAATTATACTAATTTCTCTTCTAATCGTAGAAAAATGATCTTCACAATGAGGTTTTGTAAAGATATTGGATAATTGATGCAAAGCATCAACAAACTTAAGTTTGATATCTCCATTTTAAACATGATCTCTAATAAAATGATGAGGAATTTCAATATGCTTAGTCCTAGAATGTTGAATGGGGTTAATAGGGTTCTTTATTAAAAAAATTAAGCTAGTCTTATCATATTGTATGGGAATTTTATGAAGATTCAAACCATAGTCCTTAAATTATTGCTTAAGCCATAAAGCTTAAATGCAACAATTACCGGTAGCTACATATTCAGCTTTCGTCGTAGATAATGCAACATAATTCTATTTTCTACAAACCCTGAAACTAATGGATTTCCTAAGAAATTACATACACTGGATCTACTTTTCCTATCTAATAAACTTCTCATATAGTTAGCAACTGAATAACCCACTAAATCAAAACAGTCATTTCTAAGATACCAAAGTACTAAATGCAACGTACCGCTCAAATATTTTAAAATACGTTTAACAACTAATAAGTGAGATTCCCTAGGTACATATTGAAAATAGTTACACAAACAAACATTAATCATAATATCAGGATGACTAGCAGTTAAATACAATAAACTACCAATCATACCTCGATATTATTTTACATCTACTTCTTTACCATCTTCATCCTTATTTAACTTTGTAGATGTGTTCATTAGAGTGGCCAAAGGTTTCGATTGATCTATGCCAAAGAAACTTAGTAGTTCTCTTGTATACTTCTATTGGTTAATGAAGATTTCATCCTTCATTTATATGATTTAGAGTCTGAGAAGAAATTTAATTCTCCTATCATGCTCATTTCAAACTCTCTACTCATAAACTTAGCAAATTCTTGACATAAACACTCATTAGTAGCTCCAAAGATAATATCATTGAAATATATTTGAATAATTAACAAATCATTATTATCCTTCTTAATAAAAAAAGTAGTATCCACTTTATCCTCTTCAAATCCATTTTAAAGAAAAAATGAACTTAATTTATCATACCATACTCTAGGGGCTTGTTTTAAACCATATAATGATTTGGATAGTTTGAAAATGTCTTTGAGTGCATCCTGTCGCTCAAAACTGAGGGGTTGCTCAACATATACCTTTTCTTGAATAAAATAATTTAAAAACAAACTTTTAACATCCATTTAAAATTTTTTAAAACATATATAAGATGCAAATGCAAGTAAAATATGAATGGTTTCTAATCTAGCTACGAGGGAAATGTTTCATCATAATCTATTCCTTCTTCTTGATTATACCCTTTAGCTACTAATCTAGCTTTGTTTCTAACAATATTTCCTTGTTCATCTAACTTGTTCTTGAAAACCCATTTAGTACCTATTATCGGGTGATCTATAGGTCTAGGTACTAAAGTCTAAACTTTGTTTCATTCAAATTGATTTAATAACTCATTCATAACTAAGATTCATTTCTCATCATCTAAAACTACTTCTATATCCCTAGGTTCAATCTTTGAAATAAAGGCAAGATGTGATAAATTAAAATAAGAGCGAATGGTTACCCCTTAATGGATATCACTTATAATTTGGTTGGAGGAATGATCCTTTTTATATTTTCAATCTCTTAGTAGTTATTCATGTCTTATTTCTTCACTTCGTTCAATAATTTGCTCTTGAGAAGTTTTTCTTTCATCTTGAAGTGAAAGATTCTCTAAGTCCTTCAATAAATCTACATCATCAATCCCAAGAACTTTCTTTCTTTTGAAAGGATTAGTCTCATAAAAAACAACTTGCATGGATTCTTATATAACATGAGAGTTCTTGTTATAAATTCTATAGGCTTTACTAGTTAACGAATATCATAAGAAAATGCTTTCATTTATTTTAGGATCACATTTCCCAAACTATCTTTAGTATTCAAAATATAGCATTTGCAACCAAATAATGTGAAGTAACTGATTTTTAGTTTCTTATCATTTAAAATTTCTTAAGGCATTTTATCTAATTTATGCCTTATATTTACTCTATTGATGACATGACATGCACGTGTAATAGATGTGGACCAAAAATGTTTAGGTAAATCAGACTCATTTATCATAGTATGAGCCATTTCTAATCTATTGTTTCTTTCTACTACAACATTTTCTTATGGTGTCCTAGGTGAAAAAAAGTTATGAGAAATGCCATGATCATCACAAAAACATTCAAACATGTTATTATCTAATTCTTTACTATGATCCCTTCTAATAAATGTAATAGATATTGATTTTTCAATTTGAATTTTCTTTGCAAAACTAACAAAGGATTTAAAGCATTCATCTTTTATACTAAAAAGCAAAACCCAAGTAAAATGACTAAAGTCATCAACAATAACAAAATCTTATGATTTTCCTCCTAAGCTAGCTATTCTAGTAAGGCCAAACAGATTCATATAAAGTAATTTAAGTGATCTATAAGATGTTATCGACTTTTTTCTTTGAAAGGACCTTTTTACTTTCTCTCATTCGGCATTCTCCATATACTTTATCTTTCTCGTACTTCATGGTCGGAAGACCTCTAACAAGTTTCTTTATATTAAGCTTTAAGAGGAGATCCATGCTCGCATGTCTAAGCCGTCAATGCCATGTCTAAGCACACTCACTTAAACAGATCAAACACTTATCTTTAAGATTGGTTACATCGTATAAATAAAAAATATAAATATTTCCTTCTCTTTTTCCTAAGAAAACAATAATATTATCATTCATTTTAGATATAATGCATTCATCTCCTACAAAGCTAACTTTTTAACTTCTATCACATAATTGACTAACACTCAATAAATTATGCTTTACATCTTCAATGAGTAGTGCATTAGAGATAAAAGGTAAATTATCTTTATCTAATTTTCTAATTCTAATTACCTTCCCCTTAACATTATCACTGAAGGTGATGAATCCTCTATTTTTTTTTTTTGAATGTGATGAACTTTGAGGGATCTTTAGTCATATGTCATGAACAACCGCTATCTACACACCATTTGTTTCTTCCTTTAATTTCCTACAAAACAAGAAAGTAGATTTAGGTGCCCATCTTATTTTGGGTCCTTAATCGTTAGTGTAAGTCCTATGGCACCCAAGAGGGGAATGAATTAGGTATTAAAACTTTTTCACAAATGTAAACTAACAACCTAAATCAATTGGAAACTAGATGCAATCACTAAAGCAATATTCAACCTAAGATAGAATGATAATACAAATATCAAAATAATGTTATAAATTGAGTTTAGAGAAAGACACAAGGAAATTTTAAAGAAGTTCACCTACCCCAAAGATAGGCTACGTCTCCTTTTCAACTACTTGTTAGATGATTCTATACTAATCAATCAAAACAAGTACAATCTTTTTCAAGGTAAAGAGTAACCTTTACAATCTTACTTTCC